>ML785786.1:177315-208994 GCA_009831015.1 Picea engelmannii | reverse complement strand
CTCTACATGAAAGTATTTCCCTGCGACGATCGCAAATCAACTTTTGAAAAGATAAAATTAACTAGAAAAGCTTCCAAGAATGGATTTTTTATGATTTTAATCTTCTTTTGATGTTGCTTGGCAGGATTTCCTTGGTCAAAATGCTCGAGTCACGTGAATGAGAGCATGAGGAAGAAGAAAAATTTGTTGGGAATGACCCCAGAACAGTTATGGTGCTTAGGCAATGTGGATTACTCAAGTTTTTCAAAATTCAGGGCATGAGAACCCAACTGAGGTTGCTAGAGTATTTGGTTCACATGTGGGATGTGAACGAACAAGCCTTTTGAGTGGGTGTACACACAGTCACATTGGATATAGAGGATATCTACTTTCTGGCGGGGTTGTCTCATCACAGTTCTTGGGTATCACTCACAGGCAACAGGGGTGGGGGAGAACCCATGGATTACTATGTTGCACACCATTGCATGCCAGGTACGAAAAAACACAGTGGCAAGGTGGCCATCAGATATGTTCGGGATTTACCATTGCAGACTATCCTTTATACCATTACCCAGATGGCAGGGAGTGAAACTCCCCACATGGCTTTTCAAATCCATTTTCAGTACATGATAGAGTTCATGGAACCCAGAGTCTTCAACTGGTGTGAGGGTGTCCTGAAGAGAATGAAAAAGAAACTAACAAAGTCTCGAAACGGTCAGTTGAAATAGTTTGGTTATGGGACTCTTTTGGTATCCTTCTTCTTGGATAAGTTTCATGTCCTACGTCTACAGGTGGAGTGGGGCATACACGCTCCACAGGATCCACGGATTAAGAGGTGGGTGGACCTAATGTCTCGTCATGGTGGCATTCCTATCATCAAGTATGACAATGTTTTCTTCCAATTGCTGAGGAATCAACTAATCATAGTGGAGGACTATGCATACACTAGGATGGATTTCTGTGGGGATCCTGACTTATCCCTTCCTGAGGGATCTCAGTGGGGGGGAATAGGTAAGAAGGAAATTTTCGTTATATGATGTTTTTGATATTTTAATTATATAAAAAAAAATTATGTTTATTTATCCAGGACTAATCAAGTACTATCAATAATTCATATGTGGTACCCTATCATCCTCCGGGATCTTCTCCCATTCATAGGCGAGGAGAGAGAGGTGTCGTGGCAGGAGTGGTTGTTGCATATCTGGAGGTGATTGAGCATAACCTAGAGGGGTTAACTATGAGCATCCTTGATGCCACGGTAGATGAAATTCCTCGACACTATCAATGCCATACGGTTGGTGTATCTTCATATATTGGTTGATTTCTCCGTAGAGTAGCACGGGAAGTTCTTTGTTACAATGAGCAGCATCCTTGATTCTTTTTGTACATGAAGTTATGAACTTCACTATTTTGATATTTTGGTCCTTGGACAAACACTTTTGTAACTTTTGTCGTATTAATATAAAGTTCCTATTGGCTTAATTGTTTTTGTAAAATGTGTGATTGGGTTTATAAATGTCTCAAATGTTTGTCTAACACATAATTAGCCAATTCATTTGTCAATGTATTTATACATCTAGGAATATGTTGATACTCAATGTAATCAAAATGTCTTTCCAAGAGGAAAATTCGTAAATATAGCCATAACAAAGTAGGACTTCGGATGGAATAAATGTTACTCAATTGCAGTACTACTAACTGTGAATAAAGTTGTACAATAAGATGATGGATTACAAATTAAATGGCATCAGTTAGCAACTCGATAAATGCACTGTCTTCTGCGATATTATTAGTTGCACGACCAAGGAAAACACCATGTAGACTAATCAATTCATATGTAGGTGCATAGATTTCCCATGCAACAGACGTTAGGTTTTGAGTACTGTGACTAGAACCATCAGTAAATCCGATATAGGGTAGAAAAGACACTGACATCTGGAAACCAAGCATAATGCAAGGTAAGCAGTTGAAAGGTGGAACCAAAAAAATAAAAATAAAAACACACAAGAGTATGATACACTAAAACTACATAGCACTCATGTAGAAATAGTTTAAGCATAGTAATTCTTCAAGTAAAGCCCATTTATTGGTTCACTCAAAGGAATTCCATCATAATATACCAGCTCATAATCCCCTTTCTCTAACACTTGTTTCACAATATAAGGGCCATGCCACATAGGCTCGAATTTATCGGCCCCTAATAAGTCACAATCTTGTTCGTAAAGGAAAATAAAATCACCCTCAGAAAACACACGTGGTTTGACATGCTTGTCATATTGAGCTTTGGCATGCTTCTTCTGAGTTTCAATGACTAAGGAAACATCACAGGGAGTTTCATCTAATTGCATCAAATACAATAGACGTTCCTCTTCAACTAAGGTGTTAGGGAGAAGTTCGACATCTAGTTTCAAAGAGGGGATTTCACATTCAATTGGAAGAATCACTTCGATACCATATACTAATTGGAAAGGTGTGAACCCCGTGGAAAACTTAACGAATGTATGATAGGCCCATAATGTCGAGAAGAGCATTGTGTGCCATCTTGACTTGTGAATTCCTACCATCCGTCGAAGCATAGTAGTGAGAAATTTGTTGATTGCTTCAACCTGATCATTGGCCTACGAATAGTAAGGGGTTGATTTTTCATGTCGAAGACCCAACTTCTCAGCAAGTTCAGACATCATGACATTTTGAAAATGAATACCAAGGTCAGTGACGATGGCTTGAGGGACACCAAACCTAGTAACGATATGATTGAATATGAACAACGATGCAGTTTTCCCATTATTATCAAATGTAGGCATCGCCTCGGCACACTTAGTGAAATAATCCACGGCTATGATGATGTATCCATGCCCCCCGGCCGAGTGAGGGTTACATTTCATGAACTCAATGCCCCATTTAGTGAATGTAACAACGAAAACTACAGGGTGAAGAGGAGCAGGATGGGATCGGATATTATTATTATAGGTTTGACAAGCATGGAATTTCTAGACGACAGTAATGCAATCCTTAAACAATGAAGGCCAGAAGTAACCAGCTCATAAGATCTTTTGGGCAGTGGCATACCCACACATATGACCGCTACATGCTCTAGAATGACAGTCATTCAAAGCTTTCTCAACTTCATCATAGGTGAGACGTTGTCAAAATATGGAAACTATACCACAGTGGTAAAGGGTATCACCAAGGATAATGTATTGACAGGCTTGATACTAAATACAAAGACGATCTATACTAGAAATATTGGGCCGAAAAGTTTGGGTTTTGAGATAAATGATAATGTCTCCATACCATATGTCATCAGCACTTATCAGAAAGAGAGACTCATCAAGAAAGGAATCTTCTGCCATAGTTTATGTATCAGTAGAGGGAAGGTCACATATCAACTCGAAAAAAACCAAAGACTTCTTTGACTTGACGCGCTCAAACTCCAAATCAAACTCCTGGAGAATAACTATCCATTTAGAGTGTTTTCCCCCCAGCAATTGTCGAGTAAGGATGTGTTGCATGGGGTTGCAATTGGAAATTACTGTGGTTTTGCATAATAAGATGTAGTAACAAAAACGTTGAACAGCTTGAACAACTGCCAAGGCCAGTTTCTCCACATGTTAATATTTTGTTTCGGTGGTTGTGAGACTCCAACTCAAATAGTATATAACATGTTCATCATGTGAATCATCCTCTTGGACTATAAACATAATAATGGTAGAGTCCAAAGAAGCTAAGTAGAGGAAATAATCTCGACTATAATCGGGTGGAAATAAAAGTGGTGTACGGGTCAAGGCAAGTTTCAAAGCTTCAAAGTATTTTTCGGCAGTGTCGTCCCATGCAAAATCGTAACACTTTTTAAGAAGTCGAGTAAAACCTTTTGTTAATTCAACATAGTTGGGGATGAATCGACGTAAAAATTTTGCCTTCCCTTGCAAACTTTGGAGTTGGCGTAGTGTGGAAGGAGGAGGTAAATTGAGGATAACTTCAACCTTAAGAGGGTCCACTCTAATCCCATGTATAGACAAAATAAAACCAAGAAGTCGTCCAGACTCCACACAAAAAACACATTTATGTGGATTGAATCGTATGCGATAATAAAAATAGCGTAGGAAAATGACCCGCAAATGTGTCGGGTGATCTTGACGACGCATAGAATGCATTGGTAAATCGTCTAGGTAAAGTTGTACAATGTGCTTAATATCATGAAAAGTGTAATACATAGCAGATTGAAAAGTCGCACCATCATTTTTGAGACCAAAAGGTAGTTTCTGGTAGGTGAAGGTTCCCTAAAGGAAAATAAAAGCAGTCTTATGTTGATCCACGGGTAAATTATTGATTTGATTATATATGGATAAAACGTCCATCAAGGAGAAGATTTCACTCCCAGCACAGTCATCAACAATCTGGTCAATGAAAGGGGTTGGATAATTGTCTTTGGGACAATATTTGTTGATATCCCTATAATCTACACAAACACGGATCATGCCTTGTTTCTTCGTAACTGGAACAAGATTGGACACCCAATCAGTCAAAGCCACTGGATAGACAAAACCAACTTTAAGAATTTTTTCAACTTCAATCTTAATAGCAGCATCTTTGTGTGGATGTATTAGGTGTAGTCTCTGTCGAACAGGTTTAGCATTCGGGTAAGTCTTAATCTCGTGTACAAAAATATCTGGATCAATACCAGTCATTTCTTCGTAACTCCAGGAAAACATGTCACGGAACTCTTGGAAAAGATATTTGTAAATACGGACTTCATCAGCAGAACATGAAGCACTGATGTGAACATTTTCCATGACTTCTGGTTTAATCGAAATATCAAGAGGGATGGTAGGTGAAATGTTACAAAAGTTCCCTTCATACAAAACATCGTGTGTTGGTTCAGTAAAAGAGGAAATAGTAGAAATAGTAGATGGATTTGAGATCCGTTGATAACTCTCTATGGTATCGGGTTCCAGGAAGAGAATAGAATAGCAGGCTGAGTCTTGGGTTTATCAAATTGTTGATTATTATTTTTGTCCTCTTTATTCTTACCCTTCCATTTCTTTTTATTTTGATTTTTACCGGTAGGCGTAAATTGAACCAAATTAACTTCAGAGGTTTTACCGACAGAAGGAATTGGAGGAGTATTTTGTACATTAGGAGTAGTAGACTTGGGATTGGAATGGTTGGCTTGTTTAGACTGATTCTCAGCGTGAAAAGTGCCAATCACGCCATTAGCAACATGAGAAGCTATTGGAGGTGTTAGGGTTGGATTCGTAGACGGGCGAGGAGCATCAGGGATCAAGTCATATAGTGTACCCATTTGGGAATAAACGAGATCCAAGTATTGAGAACGACTAATCGTATGCTCTTCAGTAACGACACTTCCCATGGAAACATCATGGGCTATAGGACCAATGAGTGAATTGGTAAACCACTTGACCAATAGTTGATCGAGAAGGGGAACTTTGATTAAGCGTCATCTCCTCCTCCACTCATGAATATGATCAAAAATGTGAGTGGGAGAGGATTGTCTAAATGAACTCAAAATTCCAATTCTTGTCTTCTATCATATTGGTAATTGGTAATGCGTTAAGAAATCCATAGCTAAGGTATTGAAGTCATTGAAGAATCCTCGTGGTAACTCAATATACCATTTGGTCGTCGAACCCGTAAGAGTTCATTGGAAAATATGTAATCTTATAGAGTCATCCATAAAGGAGTTGGATGAACACCAAAGATGGAATGTCATGGCATGATTATTTTGGGTCTTCTCCCGATCGGCCATCAAAATTAGGAATGTCTGATGGAAATTTGGCAGGTATGACGGACCAATAAGGAGAATACAAAATAGGATCATTCAAAATACTAGATAAATCTGGCAAATCCAAAGTAGCAAGAAATGACAACTATCTGTTCACTTGAGGAAACTGGTAGTTTTGAGGAGGTAGTCCTATAGGTATACCAGTAGGACAATAAGCAGTTTGTAGATAGTTAGAGAATCCTGTCAAATTTGGTGGTGAAGGATTTTCATTTGAATAGCTAACATGAGTTGGTTGATTAGGTAAGATTCCTTGGAAAGGAGCATTAGACTGAAAATTTTGACCTCAGGTAGGATTCATAGATCTTGGATATGTTTGCCCAGGATTAAGGGGTACAAAACAATTAACTTGAATACTTTTCCCCCCGGGCACTTGTTGATTACCTTGGAAAATAAAATTCCAAGATTGATATTGTAATCCAGGGGTATTTTTCCCATACACTAGGTTAGGGCCTCCAACTTGAGGTTTCCCCCAACTTGAGGTTGACCTCCAACATGAATTTGAAAACCAGAAGCAACAATGACTTGTTCCTCCAACTTGATTGGAGCTTACTCGTTCCTCCAACTTGATTGGAGCTACTAGGGCTAGGACGATTAGATCCTCCAGGTGAAGGTGGAGGAGGAATGCTAGGCCCCCCAGAGAGAACCTGGGTAGGTGTAGGAACAAAACTACTAGCATCATTATACCCAAGAGGAAAAAAATGGTTAGACCCTCCGGATGGATTATGAGCAAGATTAGTAATGGAAGCATTCAAAGTGTTATACCCGGGAGGAAGTGACGTATTTTATATAAGAGGAAGTGGTGTCCCAATAGGATCTTGAGTGATTACCGCACTTCCGGCAGAAACAGTTGTAGCTTGTGGTACCATGGTAGAGTTAGCGAACTAGAGAGGAAGAATTGTGTGAGAACCAACCAACAATTGGTCTAAAATCGTGACAACATTACTGGTCGTGTCGGTAAAATGATCTAAAGGTACTATATAAGTAGTGGAAGTCACAGGCATATGTGATTTCATAGGTTGATTAGTGGTCTCTGGCATAGGTGACTCATTCCTAGTTTTTCAAAAATATCTTGTCCCGAAGAAGTTTTCCAAAGAGAACGAACAGGGGGAGAAGAGCTAGGATTAAAAATTCCAACAGTATGAAATAGAGTTCTAAACGACTCACTCTGAAAGAGTGGATCGTCTACACCAGACTCTGTGTGAGGTCTAGTAGGTATTCTAGTATAATATTCAACAACAACGTCTCCCGATGAATTAATACAAAGAAAAAGTGGATCTTGTACAACACTCAATAATGGATTTACATGAAGTATTGATTCCTCCAATGGAGTATAACTTCCAATCTCAAAGGCTATGTCGTTATTGACTACTACTTCAGGAGACTACTCTAGTGAGTTAGGAAGCAAAGGAGTGTATTCTTCCGGATATTCCAGAGGTAACCCTTGCATCCTACATGAACAACGAGGGTCAATGTCGGTCGCACCAAAAAAAGAATGAAATGGCCAACTAGAGAAACAAACAACACTCACTAATAAAATATAGATATCAAACACGCAAACAAACCTTCTTATTTCGAAGTCACTAGTTGGTGATGAAATCCAATGTCATGAAATCAAGACAAGAAGTGGCTGGGATAAAGAGGGTGGAAAAGTTGCGTTGACGGCCTGCTTAACGGACTTACACCCTGGTGCAAGCTCCCACACATAATCATGGGTATACCCTCCAAGGAGCTCAAGTGAGTTTGGCCAATGTCGATTCTAGGTACCATGAAGACTTTCCCCTCCACAGTCACCTCGTGTAAAGACTCTAAAGAGATAAGACACTAAGGTTACCAATTACGACAATGATGTCGGTGGAAGCAGTCGGCATTCCGATCCACGTGCAAAGGCAGGGTATCTAAGCCTGAAATCAAATCGAGAAGGTCCCCACGGGATTTTATTCTCAAGTGAACCCCAATAATACGTGCAATCTCTATACTAATACCAACAAAGCAAGGTGAGTAACTCTGTCGGACCTAATGTGACCTCAAGTTTGACCCTTGTGTTAGAAGGGCTTGCCAGGACAAAATATAGCAAGTGGATTTTAACTCTCCCTATCACAAGATACTATTGTCCTTCTCAAAATAAGAATAAACTTCAGTTATGTCCTTCTCAAACGAAATCGAAGATGTAACGAAGAAAAGAAAGAATGGTCCAAGAAAACTAGCATTCTCAACACTATTCCTAAATCAAACTCACAATGTAAGAAAAAATGAAATCATAAGAAAACATTTTGTCAAATGCAAACAAAAATTGTCTCTTATTCAATTAACAATCCAGAAAGTAAAAACAATACAAAACTCAAAAGAAATCAAAGACCCCTTATCAAACAAGCACCCAGGACCAAAATCTTGAGATTATACCCTTGTGACAAGAAATCAAAAGAAAAACTTGCAAATCTTATAAAGAAGACTTTCATTTTTTTTAAATCAATCAAATGCGTTCTTAAAAGTTTTAAATCAATCCTTCACTAGTGTCAAAAGTTCATCCCATGCAGTAAAGACAAAACTAGGTAGAGAAAATAAAAATGGTTGTCATCCAACAATTCCTACAGGAATCATCGCAGGCTACAGAGGAGTACAGTGCAACGATTAAGGATCGTCGTAGGCTGTCAATAAGGCATAGACGTCATCACACCGGTCTACACAAGTAGAGTGCGATGACAAAGGATCATTGCAGGATGAGAATAGGATACAGTGTGATGATCTCTGAAAATAAAGAAAATTGGGAAGAAAGACAAAATATTTCATTGAACCTTCAAACCCAAGGAGTCAAGATGGATCACCCACACACTAAGAGAATGAAATTAACCAAAAGAAGGTAGGATAAAAGCAAATAAGAGAAAAAAAAAAAAAAATGTCGTATCCCCATTATGGTCACCAATTTTTTTATCGGACAAATCTGTAAGTGCAGACACAAACTAATCTCCCTAACTTCCATGTGAAGCTAGAACAAAACAAGATAGAATACAAACTTCACCTTAGACTTCATTTTCATATAAACTAGTTTATAGAGGTACAAGTGACATACCTTTTAAATGATTCTTGATCATCGCTAGTGTCGTCCTTGTTACTCCTTCTTTGATTTTGCGAGATGGTGAACTTGTTTAAGAAGCACAAACCAACAAAGAGAGAGAGATAACAAAGATATATATATTCCAATGAACTCTATGTATAATATCAAGGCATTATACAATAAAATCCAAGACACCTTTATAGGGAAGAAATGTATTGTTGCATTATATTAAATGGAAAGTGGAGAATACAACCCAAGACTTGATGTTGCAATATCCCTTTCAATGGCTCTTTTCTCCAACACACACACCTTTTCTCCAATGTCTTTGATGAAGAAGATCCACAATCTAACTTAGAGAGCTAAAGTAAAGCTCTCAAGTATAATTTGTAGTAGAACTCTTCATGCATATGCAATCCCTTGCAAACCTTATCCTTTTCCATAAGAGATCCATCTTTATATAGAGTGAAGGAGGGATGGATGAGGAGATTAGGATGATCCAACTAAATCAAAGAAGCAAGTAAGATCCAAACCAATCGGAGGCCACCTCATCTTCTAGAACATTTGTGAATTTTGACTTTTCTTTTGCTTAAGCATCGTCGCACCCTATACACAGGCAGCGTGCGACGACGTCGTGGTCCAGTTTTGGTGCAGAGTGGGATGATCAGGAATCATCGCACCCTATGCATAGAGTAGGGTGTGATGACCTTCCTTGTCATATTTTTTGAGAGGAGAAAAGAAAACCACTTTTCTGATGGAGAAAGTCTCTTTTAATATTTTCAGGGAACATGGAAATGAGTTAAGCACATGTCGTCAGTTGATCATGGTGGTGACCAAAATAATGTGTAACAATCTCAAGTAACCATCATCTTCAATGAAGTATATTCTATTCTCTTTAGTATTCCATTGATTCTCACAATACTTTATATATCACTAAGTTGCATGCCCTATGAATAACCCATGTTCATTAAGGTTGCATCCTTTTAGCATCTGCATAAGTATTTTAGCATCCACATTAGTGTATTTGTATGATATAGGAGTAAAGACACCCCAAGTAAAAGTTGAAATTCATGGAGATTCCAGAAGGTTCAGTGTGGTTGAGAGGACAAGATTTCCTCGTACTTGATTGAGTTTGTTATGATTGTTATGTAATTTACTCTTCTGATCATTTAGTTAACAATTATTGGAGGGAATCATGGATCTTAGATGATCCATGATATTGTATTTTATTGTTTAAATGTAATCTTGCGGGGATTGTGAGGTAGGGGGACCGACGAGGTGTAAAGATCAGGCTAGGCCTATAGAGGCCATAATGTATTTTATTCAATCTTGATATAATGAAATTATTGTGTGTTATTGAATTATTGAGTTAACATTGTGCGTTAATTTCATGTGTGTTTAGGCATAATACGTATGAGAATGGTGAATGATATAGGTTAGAGTGTGTTACAGGTTTGAATGGCGTAGAAGAAGCGTAGACGCAGTGAAGGAAGAGATCGATCATCGATCATTGAAAGGATCGATGAAAATCCATTGAAAAGCGATATAGCAAAGGAAGAAATCGTGACCATTCGATCCAGATCTAGATCAACGGTCCTCGTTATAGTGGACCATGGGCATCATAGGTCATAAAGTGTTCAATGTTGCAAAAGTCCCAAGGTTCGGTTGATGAAAAACATCATGATGACGTAATAAATTCCATTTAGGAAGTGACACGTGGAAACACGGTTGTCATGGTAAACCTTGGAATATAGATGGAGGGCAGAGATTAGATATCTCAGTTTAGATCTATGATTGGTATTAAAGTGAGTCCAATGCTCTGAGGTCACGAGACCTAGTGGTCTGATACATGTGGCAGAAATAAACTTAATGGAGATCAAGTAGTGGAGATTAAATAGTCAACCTTGCAGATCAAAGGCTCTCATGATAAGGTCTCTCGACCATCGGGAGTTTTGGTTGTTGAGAGATGTATTAAGTCCCAATGTCCTGGTGACGATATACGTCAGCAAATGACATGTGGTGGTCCCCACATTTATATTAACGGTGGATATTTGATCATGGATCAACGATCCATATCTTAGATACATCGAGATGATGTTAGATCCCACTCCTAAGATAAAAAAATGGTGAGGAGATCCATTGTTGATCAACTAAAGGATCAACGGTGATCTATGGTGATATGATTTTCATCGATATCATAACACAGTTAGATCCAACCGTCGATCGACAGACAAGATCGATGACCCAAGTTCAACGCGTTCATTGAATGTGCTCGAGGTTTAATGTAAAGGACTTCATTTTCACAGTGGCATATTGAAACCACCCTAGGACACATGGAAGGAGAAGAACAAACATGGATCCTTTTAATAGAAAAATTTTAAAACCACTATCCACCCATCCATGGGCTTAGACTGAGGTCACAAACCTTGGGACTATGAAGAGAAGGACTTAGCACCAAGAGCTTCGAGGGCATTAGGACCATGGTTTCATCCCATGGTATTGTGATGAGGTTAAGGACTGGGCGCCAAAAGCTAAGGGGGAAATGAGTGAAGCCCAAAATAATTTGCAAGCCAGTTATTTTTGGACATCTATCTTTAAATATTGTGTTGAAGCGATTAAGAAGTGTCACCCCTTCCAGGTGTTCACTTGGAAAATGCGCTTGCATCCAGCCCCTCTTCACCCAGTCATTATCGTCGATCCCTTCACCAAGTGGGGGGTGGACTTTATGGATTGCAACCCAACTTCGGATGGGGATCATCAACACATTATCGTGGTTGTAGACTACTTTACTAAGTGGGTCGAGGCCATGCCTACTGTTAAATCTGATGGGAAGAATGTCACCTCCTTCGTATTCAATCAAATTATCACCAAGTTCGGTATCCCGAGTGAGACTGTCATTGATCATGGCAGTCACTTTCAAAACGAAATGATGGACGAGCTAGAATCCAAGCTTGGGTTTAAGCATGGTCATTCTTCCCCTTAATACCCCCAAGAAAATGGACAGGTAGAGGTCATCAACAAGTCTCTCAAGACCATTTTATAGAAAAATGTCATCCATGGTAAATCTGACTGACATATTATGCTATATCCCTCACTCTGGGCATATCGAACCTCGATCAAGACTTCCACCGGAGTTTCTCCTTTCCAGTTAGTACACAGTGTGGATTCGATATTACCTAGTGAATGTGAAATCCATTCTCTTAGATTGGTAGTCGCGCTCCTCCCTCACACTTCTGATCTCGAGTGATGCCTCGTACACCTAGAGAGTCTCAACGAGCAGCGTCAAGATGCCTTTACAGCTATCGAGGCGAATAAAAGATGTGTCAACGTCCAGTACAATAAGTTTGTCTGTCCTTGGTTGTACGCTGAGGGTGACTTGGTCCTTTTATATGATCAAGCTAAAGAACCAATGGGGGCAGGAAATTTCAAACCCATGTGGCACGGTCCCTATATCGTGAGACGTGTCTTTAGAAAAAGGAGCCTATGATTTACGAAGGGAACATGTTGGTCGAGCCCAGGAATGGGCTCTACTTGAAAAGATATTATGCTTGAGCCCCAAGCTTGGGCATAACTATTTGTATACTAATGTAATTTAGTGTATATATATTTTCCCTTTCTTTTTGTCTTCAACTTGCTTATTTATTTTTCCCTTGGTTGGCAGATGTCAACAGAGTCTTCGGTCTACTTAGGATTTGCCTATGGAGCCAGTCATCATACACGGAACTTAGCTTCCGTCGCTTGGGTGGTTTACTCACCTAAGGATCTACTGGTGTCTTCAAGTGGTGTATGCCTAGGTCCATCCATGAATAATGTGGCCGAATATAGCGTCGTTATAGAACTTTTGAGTGATGTTATTTCACATGGTATTCGCTCTTTATAGGTTCTCCTATAATCCTAGTTAGTAGTATGTCAATTGAACGGAAGTTACCGCGTGCACGATCCTACTTTACTCCGACGATTCCTATGGGTGCCTATTTTAGAGCGATGGTTTGATTTTATTACTTATCATCACATACCTAGGCGTTCTAGTTATGTATTTGATGCTTATGCTAATTTCATTTTAGATTGGCATTTGTCACACAACTAAAGCAAAGAAAAAAATCTCATCAATGTACACATTGTAATATAAGTAAAGCCGAAGAACCCTGTTTTATATATATTTCAAAAAATATGGTGTTTATGGTACAAAATTGGGGCCAACACCCTCAATACACATATACAACCAATAATGCAAGGTCCACGACATCTACACCTATGGCATTGAATGTGTGTCATGATAACAAACTATGGCATTTGAAAGACATCGAAAGAGTCCCACCCAAGCTCTAGGCACACCAACCACTTGTCGTTGCATGGCCTCAGGCAGATACTCTACCTGAACCATCATAATCCTATGTGTCAAACGAGACAGTTTCCCTACACATTTTGAAGGATTCTCTTTGCTTCTCTTCCCGTCACTTCATCTCCCCGGTGCCTGCGACGATGTCGTGGAAGCCCGTCCGGTCGTCGTGGACCTACATCTGCGTCACACAAGTGTCTAGTTAGTACTTAAGCATCATCCAAAAATATGTTTTTCTTACTATAAAAAAATACAAATAAACAAAATATTTAAAAACTTTGACATACCTATGTCCCTGTAGGAGGTCCTTGGTGGCAGTGGCATGTCAGGGTCCCAGAAAATTTTGCGAGCTAGTTATATAGCATACTTAAGAATAGAGTTGATTTCAGGGTTGTTGGTCATCTCATGAGAGATGCTGAGGGAACTTCAAATTTTGAAGATAGAGAACAATGTCTCCGTACCAGGGGTCGGACGACGAGACAAGGAAAATGTGTTTGTCCGCAAATGAATAAACATGGATAACATCCTTGTCTAATTGTGGGAGGTTCGATATTAACTCTGCAAAGACAGTGATTTCTTGGATTTTGCAGAAGCGAAATCGAGATCGAATTCTTGTAAAATGACAATCCATTTATTGTATTTTCCCCCTATGATACGCTTGGTAAGGACGTATT
Source organism: Picea engelmannii (assembly GCA_009831015.1). Taxonomy (NCBI): domain Eukaryota; kingdom Viridiplantae; phylum Streptophyta; class Pinopsida; order Pinales; family Pinaceae; genus Picea; species Picea engelmannii. The sequence continues at coordinate 195,150 of ML785786.1, read as the reverse complement.
GAAATGGATTGACATCATTGACATCAACAACCACAGTGGTCTTTCAAATAAATATATAATGGCGTAATCGTTGGACTACGTGAATGACAACCAAAGCTATCTTTTCGACATGAGAATAATTGAGCTCAGGACCGACTAAGTTTCGACTAAGATAGTAGACGACGTGCTCACGGAGCTCATCATCCTCCTGAACCAAAACCATACCAATCGTCTCTTCAAACGTGGTGACATAAAACAAGTAATCCCTATTGTAGTCAGAAGACTTAAGTAGAGGCGTCAATACCAAGGATTTCTTCAAAGCATTGAAGGATTATTGGGCTTGCTCATCCCAGATAAAAGGGGTGTCCTTCTTCAAAAGACACATGAAACCCTTAGTAATATTGGCATAGTTTACTATAAATCGACGTAAAAAGTTAGCTTTCCCCTGTAAACCTTGAAGTTGTCGAATAGTGCACAGGGGAGGAAATCAAAGTATTGCCTCAACCTTTAACGGATCTACCATGATCCCGGTCTCAAAGACTAAAAATCCAAAAAGACGTCCAGAACTAACGCAAAATATGCATTTATGAGGGTTTAACCGGATTCTATAATGACGACATCTTTCAAAAACTAGTCGAAGGTGCTTAGAGTGATCCACTCTCTTACGAGAGTGAGCAGCAAGATCATCAAGATAATCTTTGACTGTATGCTTAAGATCGTGGAATGTGAAGGTCATAGCACATTGGAAGGTTGCTCCGATGTTTTTAAGGCCGAAAGGCATCTTTCGGTATGCAAAAGTACCCCAAGGACAAATAAATGTCGTCTTGTGTTGACCCTTGTATTTAATTTGAATTTGTTTATAGCCTGAAAATCTATCCATGAAAGACAACACTTCGCTACCCGCCCACTCGTCAAGAATTTGATCGATGAAAGGTGTCAAGAAGTTATCTTTAGGATAGGCTTTGTTCAAGTCACGAAATTCCGTGCATACACGGATGGTTCCTTGCTTCTTATTCACGGGAACCAGATTATATACCCATTCAGTCAAGGGAACCAGGTAGATAAAGCCAACATTAAGTAGTTTCTCTACCTTTTCCTTAATAGCAGGGGCCTTTCGGGGATTGACATCTCTAAGATGTTGTCGAATGGGCTTAGCATTCAGATAAGTTCTAATCTCATGCTCAACAATTCAAAGGTTGATTCCTGGCATCTCTTCATATGGCCAAGCAAATACATCTCAGAATTCCTTGAAGAGTTCGGTGTAGATCAGGATTTATTCTGGCGAACAATCCTAACCGATACGTACATTTTCAATATTGTCGGGGGTACGAGAGATATCGATCATGATGGTAGGAGAGATACTCTCCATATTTCCTTCGGCATAAATGTCGTGCGTACCAAGTGGAACTACGGCGTGACCGACTATCTCACTCAAAGTAGATCGAAAGTAATCTTGTTTGATTCTAGAAAGCTCTGGGATAAAATAAGAGCGATGATGCATATCATCCCAAGGTTTGTCAGAACCATTCATGGCTTCGATGATAGATTAATCTGAGGGTAAAGTCTCATCGAGGCAATCATGTGAACAGGACAACAAAGTGGACCACATGGGCTTAAGAATAGGATCATCCTCATCCATCGGCGAGGTAATAGGATCGGGATCGATAGAAGAGTCAAGAACAACTTGATATGCCAACTCTGTTGTCGATAGTGGCATGGCCATTCCAGCATGTGACCAACCTTCACAATACATAGTCGAGGAAGGTAGGGTCCACGAATCTTTAAAATAGAAAGTGTGGAAAGGAACGGACATCTCTGACGAAACGGCCTACTAGACATGGCGTAAACATGGTGAATCGATTCCATGAAGTTGAAGGTACCCATAAGGGATGAATACATTCCGACACCGATATTCTCAGTTGTCAGCTGAGAAATGTTTACCACGGGGATCGATGGTCCAACAGATGCATTGGGGCTAGCATATGCAAAGGATAACTATTAAACCGCCACGATCTTCCCATCATGAGGAAAACAAAGAGTGTGGAAGACGGACGATACGAAAACAGTCATAGCATAGTTCTAATTGCGTCCTAGTAACAAGTTATAATTGAGGGGTGCATCAACCACCTCGACATCCACCTCTAGCGTCTTCCCACCTAACTGGACCGAAAATAAAGGAAGAATATCGTGAGGGTGGAAGGAACGACCATCAAAAGAAGTCAACATGGTTGGAGATTGAGAGAGAGTTGGAGAGCAAAGAGATTTCCAACAGATCAGGGACATCACACATGTAGCAGCGCCTTCATCAACAACCGCACATTTGATGGTATACTTTGAGTACCCCATGTGGATTTGGATTGCCACATGGTAAGGCAAGTGAGGCTTCACATATGTGACGTCAAACTTGATAACCTTCGATCCACTGGGGTCTAGATCTCCTAACGCAGATAGAAAGGCATTCCTCTGTGAAGGACACGTCTAGAGTACCTCTGAAGCCGACATCACACAAAGGGTTTGACCCAGGTCCTCAACAATAGAGTAGTTTTGGGCGGCTCTAGTATTTGGATTGTGGGTAGAGCGCTTGAGTACTTCTTTCGTAATATGAGGTGGTGGCTCTAGTTTTTCGATCTGCAAAGGAGTCTCCAGAGGAAGAGGAGGAGATTCTAGACTAGGTACAGTCTGTGAGGAACTATAATCATGAGATCGGGTGGCTACATTAACCTGAGAATCAACCATATTGATGCACAAACGGTCACCGTCTTGTGTCGGTGGGTTTTGACTTCCACCGGCCACATTTTTGGCATTTGAGGAGCTCAAGGCCATGTGTTGGTTATGTGGGAAAGGATTCGTCAGCACAGTGGGAGGCAGAGATAAGAGCCTTGCATCTTCCACATGTTTGGGACATAAATGAGTTAGATGATCATTTGTACAAAGATTACAGGGAAATTTCACCTTATTCCTTTCTTTCTTTCCCTCACCAGCATTATTATTCGTCTTCTCATTATTACCATTATTCTTGGGTTTATTATTCTTCCCACCCTTATGATTATTATTACGTCCTTTCTTATTATTCCCGCCTGGTTGTTGGTTACCATTTGGGTCGGTCGACGATTTCACGGAATGTACATCTGTCAAATGAGTGGGATTGGAAGATAGAGACGAAGTTGGCCCTCCTGCAGACTGGTTTAGAGACAACTCTTTCAAATGGCTTTCATGAGGTCGGGGATTTTATCTAGGGTCATAGTTTGACCTCGGTGCATCTGGAAGAATCCGGTATAACATCCCAGACTAAACGTATATAAGATATAACTGTTGGGATTTTAAGATTGTTTCTTCTTCAGATGTAACCCCGGATGTAGCAACATCCTTTGAGATAGGAGGCTGCAAAGACTTAAGAAACCATTCTAATAGGAAATCTAGGGGAATGCGGGTCTTGATCAACCTCTTCTATCTACGCCACTCATGGATGTGATCCGAGATATGAGTGGCAGTGTCCTGGAGTAAAGTCGACAGAATTTCTAGGCCAGCATCGTAACGAAATGGTAATTGGAAGTGGTTAAGGAAGACTAGTACCTTCTGACTAAAGGTCCCATATCCCCCCCTTGTTATCTTGATATACCATTTCATGGCAACCCCAATGAGGGTGCGTTGAAATAATCTTAATCGAATGGAATCGTCATTAAGGGAATTCGAAGAGCGTCATAGGTGAAAGGTGGTCACGTGATCACTAGGATCCTCTCCATTCTTACCTTCGAATTTCAAAATATCTGAAGGAAACTTGGTGGGAACGGGGGGGCATGTAGGATCATGACACACAAGATCATTCATCAACTTAGACAAGTCTGGAAAATTGAGTGTGGCCAGAAAAGGGAGACAAGGTTGCGGCATCTGGCCCCAAGCTCCTTAGAAAGATTGTGTTTAGGGAACTGCAGCCCATCCAGGGCTCTGGTAAGCACCATTGCCCTATCCAGGATTGTAAGACCCTCCTCCAGGCTGATTCATAAGAGGTTGGTTGGGCATCATTCCAGTAGGAATGTTTTGATGGGGGTTATAAAAATTTCCCCCAGCCGGAGTGGCTCCGGGTTGGGGGTTTCCCAAGGTGTGAAACTGACCTCCTTTGGGTGTGAATCCATAGGATAAAGGTGTATTCGTCATGCCAAATGTGTTGGTTATAATTATCACTGAGGAGGTGAGGGTATAGGAAGGAACTTGAGCAGAAGTTTGTCTGTCAGGTTGGTTGCTCCACCCAGAAGCAACAGGATTAGACCCAGGGTTAAAAGAAGGAATGGCTCCCATAGTAAGAGTCATTTAAGGGATTTGAGAGCCACCAAATGAGAATGGAGTATAAGGAGGATTTGTTCCCCCAAGTCCAATGCTATCATTAGGGCCAACAACTGGGATGGAGTTTGAAAAATGCGAAGTAAAATTTGGCATACCATAGGAAAAAGGATTAGAGGCCATAGGGATGGACTGAACATTATAGCTCGGTGAGTGACCATGAGACCCAAATGGGTTCGTGGCAATAGGTTGAGCATTCACTATAGGACGGGCAACAGTGATGATAGGTTCCTTCGGAACTACAACCATTGTGGTTGCAGGATTCGAAGGGGTGCCATTAACTATAGTATGTGTGGGAGTCGAGGGGCTCCCAGTATTATGATGACTCAGTTCAGTACTCATCCTTGTAGAATCACAAGTCTGAAAAGTGGAGGTGTGTGTACCACATCTAATAACTCTATGCCTTTTAGAAGGCAAAGACTCGAAATCTGGTGGTAACTGTAACAAGCGGTAGGACTAGCGAGGAAGTTGATCTGACTCCACGATGACTTAAGACTCAAGATATAAAAACAAATCCTAAGGCCAACTAGTAATCAAAGAGAACACCAAAAGTAATCAAACGGCCAATATGCACACAAACAGGATAAAGTGGTTGAAAGGGACCTCCCTCCCTAAAGTAGGTATGCCTCACCCAAGAGGGGCCTGAGACTCCCTGCTAAAGATCGAAGGTAACATAATCAGTTATAAGGGCCCTCGTGGGCTTAACAACTAGTCGATCAAATCCCCCCAGAGAGGTAATCCTCCATAAAGTTTGTGTGTTGTCCGACCCTTATCTGACCTAGGGTACCTGCAGAATAACCCCTGCAAGTAACCTATGTGGCACCTAAGTCAAGCAACTAAGCAACCACGGTATAACCGATGCACAGGCGAGCAGTCGTAAGTCAGGTCCACCGTATGGGCAGGGTAGCAAAGCCCGAAACCTTGAAAGCACCACCTCTCATGGAGGTAAGGGCACTAGCAAGATCCCCAAATACGAATAGATCCCTAGAAATATCTCTAATGATAGGAAGGTATCAGAGGGATATCCCTTCAACTAACCTTGCACGACCTCGTGATTAACTCCAGTGTAAGCGAAGCCTCCTGATATTACCCATTATACAATGGATTTCTCCACTCCCTTAGTCAGAAACTGTTGGCACAGGGGTAGACCCAGGGTTCAACGCTACAACAGTGCACCAACAAAACCCTAACTATCGACCCTTTCGGCAACACCTGCGAAGCAAATGAAGTCTCACCCGAGGTAGAGGCAGGGGTGGTTGCAGGACTCCAGTGTTTGCAACCTTAGCTAGGACACAGATCTGTAATTGTAATACCTTAACAGAGCACTTAGCAATTACGATTTGTCAATATTCAGTCTTAGTTTACAGCGCAGCTAAACCCTAATAACATATCAGCGCAGTATTCACATAGATTCAAAGCACTAAGCATACCAACATAGATCATATCTAGCATTCATTCACATTATTCGGCACTAATCTATCATATTAGATTCATATATCATCTAACATCGCACTAAGCATTGAATCACATAAACAAAAGAACAACCAAAAAGAACAAAGCATTCACAACACGTGGTTCACCCCCACCCTGGGGCTACGTCCACCAACTCTTCTCCTCTTTATTATCTTCGGTCAATCAGCTACATGCATAGAGCCTCAAAATCAACTCCGCAAAGGAAAGGAGATCTGCGCACCTCGCTAGATCCTCCTTCCTTGATTTATAGCACAAATCCTACCACGGTCTCTTACAATCACTCGCACTTAGCTCTGCAAGCCTCCCATAGTATGCATAAAGCAATTACAGTTACTACTTGCACTTAGCAATTACCACTTATCACTTAGCACATTGGCCTCTTCTTACATCGCCTAGCTACTTATTTATACATTACAAAATAGGCCTAAGCAAGGGTAAACCCATGGGCCGACATCCTCATACCCATTACATAAGCCCAAAATCCAAAAATCCCTAAAAAGGGGCCGAGATCCCGCGATCTCCACTTCGATTTGCGCTCCACCTTCGACGGCCTGTTGAAGTCCCAAAATGGTCAAAAATGACCAAGGATCCTCAAAACTTGTTCAAGGCCCAACATAAACATATGTTGATCTAATAGCCTTGGGGAAGTTTACTCACAAAATCCTATTACAAGGCACTAAATCCTAAGCTAGTTGGTGCACCCTTAGAAAATAAAATCGTTACTAATCAATTTTAAATTATAGCATTAATTTTAGTGGTTGTTCTTACTCAAAAGGTACGGTCATGAAACTAGTGATGTTATGACTCAGCAAGTAAAGTAAATATGAATACAATGCAAAGTCCTAACTTCAATTTTCAATAAATGATATGCTTCTTAAAAATTCAATTATGCAATTCTGAATAAAAATGTAATCTTTCTTTACATGCACTAAGATAAATGATGAAGACTCAACAGATCAAAATGCCAATCAATGTAAAATGCCTAATATTTTTTTATTTTCAATATAATAAAAATGAAAATGCATGGACTGAACAACAGCTTGATATATAAAGACTCTATTGTGTATCGACAGAGACAACCCAAGTAGGATAACAAGGAGAAAAACGCCTAGCCCAATGTACAAGTACAATCAAAATGAAAATATGACAAGAAAGGTACCACCCAAAAATTCAACCAAAGACAGGTTTCTTGTCATCCCACAGACACTTAACAGTCACTACAGAGACCCAAGAAGACTCAACAATCATCAAAATCTACCCAGCAAACAAACAAAAGAGGTTGATGTACGTGATTGTTCAAGGGAAAAGTGCATATGTACACAGCTTGCAGAAGGATAGCACGCATATATACGCGACTGTCAAGCAAAAACCCACATATATGTGTCAAAAAACACAGCTAGGCTAAGGAGAAGGCTAAAATACTTAGACCCAGAGTGAACAAAGGCTATCAAGCAATGATATGACAAGAAACGCAATATGAACGAGAGAAATCTAAGGACAAAAACACTCCAAACCCCAAGAAAGGATATTTTGGGTTCGTTCCCCAGTACGGTCGCCAATTCTGTTACGAGGAAAATCTCTCTATGGCTAGGGGAAAACCACAACAGACGGAAATGAATGTAGAAATCAAATCTATTATCAATTATGTTATATAAACAAATATGCTAGCAAGACAAGATAAAAGGCCTACCTCGTCTAGACGTTCGATGAAGTCCATCGTTGAGCACTTGACCCAAAGCAATATACCTGCAACTACTCCTCAACAACCAAGCAAAGCAAGCATATGGTGATAATATAGGATGTTAGCATATTTAATAGCATAATCCATTAACATCCATAACAAATACGTCCATGGAATAATAATTCAAATATTTGCAAGATATCAATTGGACGAGAAAAGAGTATTTCTATTAAGATATAATCAACAGAAGTGAATAAGTTACAGAGTTCCGTGTCGGCACAGTTCGGAACCGAGAAACTAAGTTCCTTCCAGCTGGGCTTCCACCACTTCAATCCTACACCAAAGGCAAGCTCATGTAAGAGAGACGATGGAGTTCTCACTCAATAAGGGAAGAGCTTGGGGGTTGAACATTGTGTTCAGACTTAAAGGATAAAGGGATGCAGACTCAATGTGAAGTGAATAATTCCTCCAGAGTAACTTTGCTCTCAAAGTTGAATTCTTTCTCCTCCTTTCCATAGCTCGGAATTGGCCCATTTATAGCCTTCAAGTGGAACTGAAGGGCCAAGTCGAAACATCTCCAGTATATGGAAGGCCAAGGATCATTGATCTCCTGTCGTGACATGGAAACCCAACACTATTTTTCATATTTGGGCACATTTCTTGATGTGCACGGGCTGTAGTAGTGTAACCTACGTATACGCATGTTGTATAGTAGGCAAGGTGCGTATATGTGGAAAAAATGTATTTTTAGCTCTGGGATTTGCAAAAAGGGATGAAAAGTATGCATAGGAAAATGCTAAAAGGCCTTTTGTTAAAGATTGCATGGGGTGAGGCAAATATTTCTATAACAGGTTTAGTGCCACAAATTCTCAAGGATGTGGAGCACTGTTGAGTTCGAGACTTGGGAGAGATGTGAAGTTCCTATGAACTTCACAGGGAGAAGTTGAGGAATTGATGTGTGAACCAGGGTACATATGGTAATTGATTTATTGTTGCCATGGACGATGTACAATCCACTTTTTGGGCCCATAACCCACAGGTCTAAGGATCGAATCCAAGGACCGCGATTATTGGTCTCATCAAATAAGTAACAAAGTATGGTCTATGGTCCCTATCATTGTAGCATCTCATTTGTGTCCTTAGATTACATTTATTATCTCTTGAATGTTCATCACCTTACTATCAACAAGGAAATGGATTTTCTGAATCTACTAATAAAAATCAGATAAAAAATATAGAGGATAATACTCAACAATCCTTGTGAATGGCACTTGCAACTCCTTCATATCTTATGGGATGATAGGACCACTACTAATATCAACATCATGGAACCTCCCTTTCAATGAAACTATGATCAAAAGGCCATCATTCCCATAGAATTGAAAATTACATCTTACCATCTTGTTTTCAAACTAAAAAGTTAGGCACCGCTCCTATCAAACAATGATTTAATGCCCTACTAGATCGTGAGGAGCAAGGGAAATTTCATAAAAAAATAATATTCAAAATCATCATGAAATCATAAAAAAATACCATGAGAAGACAACTAAGAACAAATATTTCCAAGTTGGATAGTGAGTTCTTATGGGGCTCTTCTCATAAAGAGAAAGGTAAACATATGAAATTTCAAAAGTTACAGCTAGGTCCTTTCACCATTGTTCAAAATCTCAATAGTAACTCTTTCATGTTAAAGGAAAACTAGGAATGGATTTTTATGGATATTGTTAATGGATCTTGCTTAAATCTTTATTATTATACAGAATTAAATAATAAATAGTAGTTTATTTTTGTTTGTTAGTCATGTTTTATCATTGTTTACTTTTTCTTCTTTTTTTTCAATTTTCTATAAATCAGACTTGTATTTCAACATCAATTGTTTATTCTCTTTCTTGTTTCTTATGTTTTTTTTCTCGCTTTGGTCGGTACTTGTAAAATTTAAATCACAACCCATCGGACAAAAACAATATTGTCCTAGAGATTAATATTCAATTGTTTGGTTAAGGTAAGCAATAATTGTATTCTAGTTGCTTAAGTATTTTTCCAAACAATATGGTTTTTATTGCAGTGATTTTAATATTTTCCGTAGTTTCAATCATTTGGGCGGGTATAAGATCTAATGAATAGAAATTGAAATTAATTTTCCCAAGTCTTCTTTGTGTTTCCATACTTTATACCCTTGCAAAAAAATTGGCTTTTCTCTTGCTTCATACGCTTTGCATTTTCCATATATGTTACAAGAGATAGTCACAAAGCTTATTGTCATGTGAAAATATGTTCGTGATTAAAATTAGGTTTTACATTATACTCGTGATTATATATTCATGGACCTTATTAATTTCATCTACTAAAGATTTTGAGTTCACATACTATTAAAAACAATACATCATGTGGAGTTTTCAAATGTTAATCATTAAAATGATCAATCAATATATTCACAAAGTGTATTGATACATTCTTATTTTTTAACTTATCTACATATCTTATTCACAACCTTATTTTACCATAAGATATCCAAAAACAACATATCTCCTTGCAAAATTGGGTGACCCACCACCCAGGAGGAATGAAATATCTGTCTAAATCTATTATGATGGTGAATTTGTTGATGAATTGGTGAACTTCCAGCACATGCAAATAATGTATTTATGTGGTTATCAAATAAGTTTATGAGTTGGTGGAAGGTTACATTGATTCTCATGATGAATCGGGTTGTTCTGATTGTTTTACATTATGGTAGCAATATAATAATAATAATAATAATCTATTTTTAAGGTCACGATCTAGCCAGACACCTAATTGGTGTATGAGACCCCTTTGTTTATGGGACAAGGGACCCCCTCTGCCCAGCGATTTGACTGGTAAAGTCTACGGAGGTATACATACCCTACCCCCCTCTGGATTTGAACTTGTAACCTCTTAAGAGGAAATACATATTCTTAACTCAGACTGACTATATATATATATATTCGAAGCCCTAAAAAAACTACGTCCATATTTATGGTTTATTAATGCCAGTGATAAGAATCCCTTGAATCTAGTCTTAGACCCCTTGGGAAGATAAATATCCCTCAAGCCTCATCCATAGTCTTGTACAAATGATTAAGAGTTACATTTGAATATCTAATGAAAAACCCACTTTGCCTTCACTATATTATTGTTTATTCGAGCATTTCATTCATATACCCATACCCGTGACATCATTTGACTTATAAATCGATGGGTTTTCTCTATGTGAAGGACCATGTAATGTATTTGTGTTCATGTAGTTTCTCGACACAGCTTCATTCACCTTCACATTTGCTTGGGTTGTCCAATTATATTTTGTATATGCAATACTCAATGCCATTATGAGTGTGACTCGAGTATCTCGTCACATAGTTTTAATGATATCTTAGACCTCACGCCTTAAGTCCAGCTCCATTATTAAGCTACATTATTATCTTATTGCATTAAAGCGCACTTAATCTTAAAAATTTAAATAAAATTAAAAATTAATTAATTAAAATATATAAATAAAGAAAAATAATATATATGTATAAGACTATGATGATGATTAAAGTTTACTGTGGTTAAATTTGGTTTATCGGATCTTAAGAATGTAAAGGATTACTTAGATTTCTTTAAAATTTTATTTTTGTATTAAAAAATCATTAAGAGAAGCGTTTGAAGATCACTATAGTTTTGTTGAGTTAGAAGGTTAATAAAGTTGGTAGTGTGACAAATATTTTGAAATTGAGATTTAATAGGGGTATATCTTGGACCTTATAAGAGAAAGTGTTTTTCATCTCCAACCCTCTTAGTATCACAAAGACACCATATTTTTTAATCCCACGACGTTTTGGGAATGGTTCTATGCCCAGTTTCACTATGGATCTCATGAGAATTTGTTCTAATTTTAGCAATGTTGATTTTCTTCTTTATACTAATCAAAACAGAGAGACATTTTTTATCTTCTAGGTTAGGGTTGATCACCTCCTTATATTATCTTAATTTTATTTTTCTCTCTAACTATTTATCACACCACAATTTCTCCTTAAATTTAAATTTAATAATATTTTTAATATTATCCTTATGATGCAGTGTGATCTCTTCCTTTATTCCTCAATGATTTAGCCAAGACTTGGCATCTTTATGCCATCCCTACTTGAGCCGAAGGTGATTTTGGCAGGAGTTTGAAGCGACTTTGGGAAGTCTCTTGTCTTCCATGTTGTTTAACTTGTTCTTATATATTAGGTACCTAGTCATAGTCGTGCTCGCAATGGGGGAAAGGCTCGCTTCTAAAGGAAAGGATAGGGTGTATTGCCTTTAATTTTGAGATTATAAGTTATAAAAAAAAAAATCAAACTTTCTAGAGATATTGGATCCCCAAACTTTGCACCCATCTACAATAACATGAGTTACAAGACTCTCAAAGAGGATTTTTGTCTTATCCCATATCCAAAGGCCCGTTGATTTACAATTGTTTTAAAGGCCATAATAAGCTTTCCACCCTCCATTTATCATTTTCTCATTGCTATAGTTCCAATTGAGCTTCTGTTGATTATCAATTATGAGATATTTGTATGAAGGAACTTCCTCCAAGTTGTTGTTGTCATATTAAAAAGTATCGAAAGTGATCTTTTTTCATTTAATTATCATAACTTTTATTTTGTCAGTATTAACAGTCATACACGTACTAGAGCAAAAATCATTAAGGATTCTTAGTTTCTTGCCAAGATCATAGGGACTCCTTTCCATAAGAACAATATCATCGACATAAAGAAGAAGAATGATGACTATACCAACGAGAATTGGGTTGACACTTGCTTCTTCCAAACAATCTTCTAATTTGTCAATGTATATGCCAAAAAGGGTAGCGGATAGGGGACAACATTGCTTGACTCCTATATTATAGTTATTTTTTTCCAAATAGCCCTCAGTGTTTGTAAACTTGTCAATAACATTATCATACAACATTGTCGCAGCAACCCTCAACTCGAAAGGAACTTTTAACTGTTCCAATCTATTCCAAAGGTTCATCCAAGGAATTGTGTCGAAAGTTTTTCTAATGTCAACGAAACAACAAAGGAGATTGGTTTTATTATTGCAACACTCATCCACAATGATCTTAAGCATAACAAGGTGGTCCACAGTTGAATGATAGCTCCTAAATCTAGTCTGGCCTTTAGCTCTTTTTCCGTGGCTTTCTAGTCATATACTAATCTACTTTTCGAAAATAATTTTGTACAACTTGGCTAGGGGATAATCATAATGGTCCTATAATTAGAGGGATTGTTTTTATCCCCACTTCTAAAAATAGGTACAATAAGGATTTGTGTCCAGGGTTTAGGGAAGCCCTACTTGACTGCTAAATTGAAGAGCTTGTGTATGTGAGGGATGAGGATAGACCCTCCAATTTTTAAGATTTCATCTTGGTAGCCTTTAATATCTTTGTATTTCTCATTTGTGAGCTGCTTAACCCAAAACTCTATGTCTTCTATAGAAAAAACTTCGTCCTCTGTAGAAATGTTTGGAACAATGTCTATGGAATTAGGGGATTCGTAAATATTTTTAAGGTAGGAATTCCAGTCCTTCAAGGGAATTAAATTATTTTCTTTAGTTTTAAGAGTAAGAATTTTCCTCTAGAATTTCTTAAGATCTAGATTAGATAGGTGCAAAATTTGCTCTTGCTTTCTATTTATATAGTATCTTTTTTCCTTTTAATTAGGGATTTCTACATATTTCTCTTATAGGGTTTTAAGGAATCATTGGAAGCATCCCTAATGGATTTCCTAGAAATTTTACACTAGTTATCATACGAAGGGTTGCTTGTTCTATTTTTCTTTTTACATAACACCTCAATAGAGAACTTTTTAATGGAAGTAGAAAGGGTTGTCGTAAAATTAAGATAGAGGTATTCAATGACATCCTTATAAGATAGGAGATTTAATTCACTATTTAAATCCAAAGATCATCTTCACTTTTGTTAAAAAACAAGTTCCTTTGGTTATCAAAATTTTCTTCAATGGGTATTTTGTGCATGGGAAAGTTTAGAGTTAAAGGTATATGATTAAAGTTAGGTTCATGGACGTATAAAAGGTCAAAAATTACTATGTGGTTGTATACAAGGATATCAAATATCACATAATCCATGACACTACTTCCCAACCCATGAGGATAAGTCATTCGGTTGGATTTCAGCCACTTCATTAGACCATTGCAAAATATTAGGTCTTGAGAACTATAGAGCTTGACTAGCTTGGTACCTAACAAATTATCGGTCGGGTCTTTAGAGTTTCTTTTGTATCTATTAGCTAAAACAAGTTCCTCATATAGCAATAAAGGATTATGTTTGGAATCATTTCTTAAAAGAATAGCTTGATTAGTTATATTTATAGCACTAAAGTATCCTAGCAGAAGGATATCACCTTCATTTATCACATTGTAAATATCTTGTTATAAGATAATATAGGAACAATTTTTATCTAGATTGTTTTGCTTATAAAATGTAGAATTAATAGTCATGAAATAACATATTTCTATATAATTCATCTTAGTATTAATGTCTGAAATATCTATCCAAATGTATTGATTGAGAGGGTCTATCTTATGAAGCCAAATGTGAGGAGAATTTTTTTTTTTATGTAACAAGCTATGCCTCAAATCTCTCGATGGTAGGATTTATTGTTCCACGCCAACCATAAGAAAAATCCTTCTATGTTAGGGACCTTATATTTTTCATGCTCCCAAGTTTCAATTAGGAAAATAATATCAATTTCACTCAAGATCCAACTTAACATAGGACCTTTGTGCCATGGAAAGCCACGATAGTTCCAAGAGAGGATCGAGAGTGTCTATGGAAGTAGGGGATTCATAAATATTATGAAGGTAGGAATTTTAGTCCTTAAAGGGAATCATATTATTTTCTTTAGTTTTATAAGTTAGTATTTTCCTCCATAATTTCTTAGGATCTAGCTTAGATAGGTGCAAAAGACGTTCTTGCTTTCTATTTACATAATGCTTTTTTTTTTCATTTTAAATAGGGATTTGTATGTATTTATCTTATCGGGTTTTAAGGAATCATTATATATATATATATATATATATATATATATATATATATTCCTCCATCCATCTCATTATCATCCATTAGTTGTTCACTTCTAGTCTGAAATCACATTCATACTTGAAGCTGTTTTACTATAGTTTTTGCATTGCTTACAAGTTATTCACTTCTGGTTCATGTTTATGGATGAATAATTGTTGTGTTAAATTTTGTATATGGTTGAAACGATAGGTAAATGGTACAAGGAATTTCCAATTCAGTTTGGTAGTAATAATGGAAAAGGGTCAAGGAAGAAAGAGACATCTCTTTCTTCAATGTTTAAAGCACCTCTCTTCGTGGTGCAGACCTCGACCTATCCAGACTCTATCTGTCCCCGATCTCTTCTAAAATAAATGTACATCTTCAATCTCTATTAAACTCACATCCAATTGGATCGAAATACCTTGTATTGCTTTCACTCGTACTCTATGGAAACTATAGGACATGTGTCCTAGTCTCGTTCATGAATGCAAAACCTCATGTTAGTGGAACAAACATAATCGAAGAACACTTCTGTATTTGAAACCCCATAAGATATAGGACGGTTAACATATCATTTAACCATGCACCGAAAAGCTTAAGCCACTGGGGAATTAAAGAAATGAACCTCATTCCTTTCTTCGATCATGTTGACAGAATGTTAATTATTGCAGTTAACTAGCCCACCGAGATAAATAGGATCACCGGACTACTAGGATAAATATGCCACCATCCTCTGGAACTAATAGAATCATCGGACCACCAGGAGAAATAGGCGATCAACCATCGGACCCAAGGAACTTTAACAATGAGCCTTTAAATGTTTACTTTCATCTGGTTTAACTAGCCACCGGGCACTGAGAATCCTCCTTCAAACGTCCTCATGTATTCATGAGTCTGGTTCTATTGGACTTGCAGCTATGATATCTATATAAATAAAAAAATATGGATGTAACCATGATTCCTCCTCCTCTACGCAGAATCGAACTTGATTTTGATCCCCTTTCTCAATATGGACTGAAATTCACTTTGATTTCTCCATGATTTAATAATTAACACTCTAATTATTGACCCTTGTCAATATTGAATACACAATTACAGGGAAATTCAAATATTACGCACACAAGGATTCTCACAAATTCAATACTCGGAAATAACCTACACTATTGTATAGGCATTCAACATAAATAAGACATAAGAAGGGGAATATTAAGCAACAATTTGGGTCTGCAACTTTCGTTTGATTAAAACCCTGAATCTCCTTCTCTATTACACACAGTGAACATGCCTTGTGTGTTCTCTTCTTAACTATGATCTGAATTCCTCTCTCCCATATACGCTTTCACGCTTACATTAGCTCATTTATACAAACAATGACTATGAACCTCTAAGTTAGGTTTGTATCCTCTATTTTTAGATAAAATACTGACAAATTCGTGTTGTCTCTAAAACTACTCAATTTCTCTAACTACATGCTCAAATAGAAAATTTGTTATATTATGTGGCATTTTAAGGAAAACAAATTTCCCCCTTCGCGGATAATTCTAGAAAACCCTCTAGAACATGTTACAAACTTTAAAAATTACAATTTTAAAAGACTCTCCTGCATTAGACTCCCCGGGAATAAAAACTATTCATGGACACATGTCCATGAGTTCTTCAATGTTGTTGTCATTTCCATAGTTTTAACTCGAAAGTCTAAAATAAACTTAGGTGCATCTGCAAAAATGGATAATGACTAATTGAGATCATCATTTCTAAGATATTGAGGCTTTAATTTGAGGGGTTGGGTTAGATCTCAAGTAAGAACTAATGACGATACTTAGATTTAATGGAGATGAAAATGGAGTTGATCTTAAGGAATGGTTGATGATGAGAAAGGAAAAATATAGAAGTCCCTTTGATTCAAGATTTTTTTTATGGTGACACAAAAGTACAGTGGTATAGTCTTTATAAAGATATAAAATGACCCTCTACTTGGAATGAGTTTGAAAAAATATTCTCAAATAGACTGATCCAAGAGGAATATTTTGAGAAGATGCATACAATTGAAGATGATATAAATGGAGATAAAGAATACTTTCCAAACTATAGAAAATTAATGATGAATTAAAGAAGAGATCAAGAAGAAGGGTGATAAATTGTCTAATATGCAATCCCTTAATGAAGCACTTATTAAAGAGATTAAAAACTTAAAGCGGGGGAAAATGAACAAAGGAAAGAAGGATGAAGAAATCTATAGATTAAAAAAACATAATAAAACACTACTTCATGAGGTTAAGAGATTGAAAGGAAAAAATAAGCATTATTGAAATCAAGAAAAACAATGATCTTGGATGAAGGGACTACCAAAAGACTTGAAGTGGAAATTTGCAAGAAGGTTGAAGAAACACTAGGTATAGAAGAAATGAAATTAGAAATGCAATCTAGAATTGAAGAAGGAAAAAATAATTTGATGGATGGCATCACATTGTAATGTCAAAAGGAGAAGGAATGCAATATTCAAGACGGTCACTAGAAAATACTTGAAGAATTTGAACTCCAACTTGAGGATATACGAGTCAAATATGATGGTATTATCTCAAATGTTAGGGTAATCAAAGACAAAGCAAAGAGAATACAGGATGTTATTGTCTTCAAAAAGAAGATTGATGGTATGATTGTGAAAATTGAAGAAAAACCATCAAAGTTGAAACCATATCCACACCCTCATTTCCAAGAAATACAAGAAGATCAACATCGACATTACCAAGTAAAAAGATGGAATAATTAGCAATGTTCTTGGAACAAGGCATCACAGAACCAGTGTTATCGAAACCAAACTAGAATCGACTAGTCTGATTGGTTTTGACACATTTTCGGTCTGGTCAGGGCATTTTATTCGTTTTAGGTCGGTTTCGTACAACACCATACGACATGACTAGGAACCACCAAAATCCATTTCTTTTAATAAAAAATAAAAAAAAACAAATTAAAAGAGGGGTTGCCTAATAACTAACCCTAGGGCCCTATTGACACTATTTAAAGAGGTCTCCCGCTCCCCCATTCCACCCACCCTATTAATTAATGGTAATATTAAATTATTAAAGTAAAAGTGACATTCTCCTTTATCTTTCATTTTCATCCTTTTAATTGTTTTAGGATGTTAGAGAGTGGTTCCAACCTCATTGGACTTCATATGGATAAAGTATAATTTCAGGTCTCATTCAAAATTCAATAGACATAACGGTTTTCAAGATTTCAAGATTGAAAGGATTGCAACGTTTCCATTGGATTCTATCATGTATTACGGTATGGAACG
>ML785786.1:145797-168101 GCA_009831015.1 Picea engelmannii | reverse complement strand
CCAGAAAGGTATATTCCACCTGATTTCCGTTCCAATTTTGCTTTATCTATTACTGATGATGATCCCAAAACTGTCAGGGAAGCAATGAATTCATAGAAATGGATGCCTTGGATAAGAATGAGGCATGGGATATAGTTGAGTTGCCAGCTGGAAGAAAACCTGTTGGTAGCAAATGTTGTCTAAGAAGAAGTTTAATGCACAAGGTAAAGTGGAGAAATACAAAGCTCAGTTAGTAGCAAAAGGTTATTCCCAGGTAGAGGGAATTGACTTTGGTGAGATTTTTTCTCCTGTTACTAATTTAACTTCTATTAGATTTCTTTTATCTATTGTTGTTTCTTTTGATCTTGAAGTGGAACAGATGAATGTGAAGACATCATTCCTACATGGGGATCTGGAAGAAGAAATCTACATGAAGAAGCCAGAAGGCTTTGTAGTGAAGGGAAAGAAAGAGCTGGTCTGTAAGATAAAGAATTCACTATATGGTCTGAAGCAATCACCTAGGATTTGGTACCAAAAGTTTGACACATACGTCCTTGGATTGGGATTTGTAAGAAGCAGGGTTGATCACTGTGTATATTCCAAGCAGGTTGGTAATCACTTCATTTATGTAGTGTTGTATGTTGATGACATGTTGTTGGTAGGAAATAACATGGATGTTATCATGGAGGTGAAATCCCAACTATCCTCCAAATTTGACATGAAGGATCTCGGTGTTGCTAACTTCATTCTGGGAATGGAGATTAAAGGAGATCGTGCAAACATGAAACTCTGGTTGAATCAGAGAAAATATGTTGAGACGATATTGCAGAGGTTTAATATACATGGAAGTAAATCATTCAAGGTTCCTATTCCTATAGGTGTAAAGTTATCTGTAGATCAGTGTCCCAAGACACAGGAAGAAGAAGAGGACATGTCCCATGTTTCGTATGCCAGTGCAGTTGGAAATTTGATGTATGCAATGGTTTGTACTAGACCAGACATTGCACATGGAGTGGGAGTTTTGAGAAGGTATATGTCAAAACTAGGGAAGGAGCATTGGACAATAGTAAAGAGGGTCTTCAGGTATCTTCATGGCACTACCAGTTATGGATTGTGCTACCAAGGAAGACCAGGATTGGACAGAGTGGTGGACATACATGGCTTTGTTGATGTAGACTGGGTTGGAGATCTAGATCGTAGAAGATCTACAAGTGGGTATCTGTTTAACCTATTTGGAGGAGAAATCATTTGAATGAGAAAAAGGCAGGTTGTCGTGGCACTCTCAACTACAAAAGATGAATACATGGCAGCCAATCATGCAAGAAAGGAAGCAATATGGTTACAAATATTGTGTTCAGGTATTGGGTTGGTACAACAAGCAGTGAGATTATATTGTGACAATTAGAGTGAAATATTCATGGAAAAGAACCCAACTTATCATTCGAATACAAAGCATATTGATGTTCAATATCACTTTGTGAGAGACATGGTTGAGGAAAAGAAGGTATTGTTGGAAAAGGTTGACACTTTGAAGAATGTTGCAGATTCATTGACAAAGTCTATGAGAAAAGAAAATTTCTCCTGGTGTAGAGTAACAATGGGCATTGCTACCCTGGATTTATGACTATATAATCCCCTGGACCCCTGGATGCAAAGAAAACAACAAGTGGGAGAATGTTGGGTATGTGTTATATTCTTTGCATGTGTGTGTGTGTGTGTGTGTGGGTGTGTCAGATTCGACAACTACGTCTAACAATCCCTCTAGTAGTGTTGTTTGTGTCGTGTGCGTCGGGCGCTTTCGTAGGGGGGTCCCAAGGGGGGGCAGGTATGCCCCCCCCTGGTTACGCGTACCGCCCCGAAATTTGTTTTTGGGCGGTTTTTGCTATTTTTAGCGGATTTTTCTATTTTTAGCAGTTTACTGAATTAATCCCGGATTAAGGGATTAGGGTTTTGGTATCTACGGAATACCTAAAAACATTGTATATATTGTATGGTGAATGGTGAAATTTGATATATGAATATAAGAAAGGTTTTCCCGGTTGAGGGTTTCCAGCATAAAATCTATGTGTACTCTGTGTATGAGTCATTGATTAAATTATGTTTTGCTTAAGAATATATATGCATTGCTTTACTTCACAGGTTTAAAACTTACACCCAACTCATAGAGGTGCCTTCTGCGCACTGAGCTGCAACTGCAATGACTCTTGTTGGTACTTCCTCTTTGCGGCATTTTCTGAGCAATTTGCATGCTAAGATCTTTGCGCCCAGTTGTGTAGTTATGTTGTTGATTTGTTTGATTATGATTCCCCTCGTCCCTCTAGCGGTGCCATATTTATTCTTCATTTATTCTTCCAACGCTTTCTCCTTGGATTTGTCATCCAGAATCAATGCGGGATCCATACCCCGGTTTGGTAACCCTGTGATTTGTGTGATAAGCTCAACAATTATGGGGATGGGTTTGTCCATTCATATGTCCCCTCCATGTGTGACTGCTAATAGCTATTTGATGCATGTTTTCGTGTACTAGCCTCTGCCAAAATGTGGTAACTTCAGCAAACCTAAGATTCCTGTGATGTCCAACCCAGTTTCCCACTGGTGTGGCTAGCTAATCATTTCTCCAAGTTGGTTTACGGTTATGGTCTTCATGAAGACCCTCTGTGAAAGTTCTGGGAACTTGGTTTCGTCTAATACATCATGGTCAGAATACTTGAGCTTCCCGACATGACCCAATAGCTTCGGTTCTACCTGTACTCCAGTAGCTTCCCGAATAATTTATGTTGCAGGTTTCTTACTGGGTGAGCTCGGTATCTGAACTTTTTCTTCCTGCTGCGGTGGCTGGTTCGAAGTTCCAACAACTTTCGGTTGTTCCCCCATCAGCCATTCTATCCAAGCAGAGGCATTGGCAGTGATCTCCTCTACTGGTTGACCTAAGATGGTCGTTTGTGACTCATCTGGTTGCGCTGGTGCTTCTAGATTTTGTGTTGTTCTGTTAAACTCCAAAGATGCTTCAGTTCTTTTTGGCTGCACTTCCTATTGGATTTCCACTTCCTCGTTCTGAGGCGCCTGCGCCGCTGCTAACATATCCACTTTCATGGCCTCTGCTTGTGGTTGCTAAATTTCTTCCAGTATCGGTGTAGAGTTCACCGTTATCCTCTCAGGGGATGGGATTTCGTCAATGTCGACGATCGCTAGCTGCTACTACTCATTCTCGTCAAGCGATCCCCATGACCTAGATTTAACTCTAGTTGGTCTGGCTGTCTGACTTGCTTCTGCTATATTTGGTGGTTCCATAGTAGTGATTGTCGAATGTTTGCTAATTTCGAATAACTATTGGGAGTTATATGGTCTCATTCTAGTCATTTCGGCTGCTATTATTCTCTCTTTGTTTTCCTTTCGCAAATAGACCAGTCGCTCTCTTGCTCATGTGTTGTATGGGTTGGTCACAAAGCTTGTCGAGGACAGTTCCTCCATTATGTGTTTAATGCCTCGTAACTATGGGTTCAATGCATCTGCGGCAGTTTCATACTTGCCATTACATTTTCTTTGCCATCTCTTGTTGGCGTGTTTAATGTGATGTCCCATCGGTCCTTGTTGTGCTTTAATTCCTCTTAGTGTTGTCCTGTCATACTACTTTTGCTGACTTTCTGTTTCCCGCTTACTTCCCCTTTATATGTAATAGTTGTTCGTTCCTTTTCCAAATTTTTGTTTCGAACGTCATGTGACCTTTCTCTCTCTGGCGTGATGCGTGCTTTTTAGTCTTGTTTCCTTTATGTTCTCTTTTTTATTTTAGATGCTTTTTTTTTTCTTTTTTTTTAACTGTGCGGTGGGTGGTCGGTTGTCCTTATATAGCTTCAGTTAGCTCCCGTTGATCATTCCTCTGAGGTCTATGCCTGCTAAATCTCTTAACTGTACATCTCCTCCATCTATGACATATTTTACCTTGTATGGTCCTAACCAATGCATTATGACCTTCCCAGGGTGTTGAAACGAATTTCTATCATAGAGCAATACTAGATCTCCTTCCTTAAACATTTTCTTTTTTATGTGTCGATTAGGCCAAGCTTTGTCTCTTTCTTTATGAACTTGTTGATGGAATCCTGCCAGGATTTGGTCTTCCTCCATTGACAATAACTGATTTAGTCTTTCTTGTACTGTGCCTCGTTCTGTCATCTGTGTGATAGTTGCTACACGTAAGATGGGCACTAAAAATTCTAGTGGCACTACTGCTTCTTGGCCATAGACGAGCTTGAATGGTGTGTGCCCTGTCAACTTTTTGCATGTGGTCCTATACACCCATAATATTGTTGGTACTTTGAGGTCCCATTCATCTCTGTTGACGTTACAGATCTTTGTTAGTGCGTTCTCCAGAATTTTCTTGAAGGATTCTACTGTGCCATTTTCCTGTGGGTGATATGGTGTGCTCTTCTGGTGATGAAATTCAAACTCTTCATTCAACGCACGGATGGTGTTGTTTATGAAGTGTGTGCCTTGGTCTCTCATCAAAACTCTTGGGCACCCAAATCTACTAATGACTTGTTCGAACAAGAAGTGTGCAGTTGTCTCTGCGCTACAATCTTTCACTGGGGCGGCTTCCACCCATCTTGTTAGGAATTATGTCGCAGTGATAATGTATATTTCCCCTATTCTTTTGGTTGGCAGGTTACTTGGTCCCACAAAGTCGATTGCCCATTTATCAAATGCCTATGATGTTACTTGTGGTCGTAGTGGCATCTTGTCCCTTCTGTTGGGTTTGCCTACCCTTTGAAAAACGTTGCATCCTTGATAGTACTCTTTCGAGTCCCTGTGAATCATTGGCCACCATAGTCCTGGGCGTAGTACCTTCTGCGCAGTATCTTTTCCTGCATAATTCCCTCCTGCGATTCCCTCGTGGGATTCTACTAAAATTCCTAGTTGTTCGTGCTCTAATACATACCTTCGCAAGATGTTGTCTGTGCCCATCTTGTATAGGTGTCATGTGATCAGTTGATAGTCGGTTGCATGGACTACCAGGTTCTTGTTCTGCGCGGTGGTATATTCTTGTGGCACAGTACTTGTGCTTAAGTACTGGATGATCTCTGCGAAGTAGTCATCAGCAATATGTAATGAGAATAACTGTGCATCTGGAAAGGTGTCTTCTAAATTCATAGGTTCTTCTCCATTTGTGACCCTGGACAGGTGGTCAGGTCCTGCATTCAGTTTCCCTGGTTTAACTATTACTTCAAAATCAAATTCTTGAAATAGCAGTAACCATCGACAGATTCTCACCCCCAACATTGGCTTTTGGCTAGGTATTTCAAGGCTGAGTGATCTACAAACATCTTAAAGTGTTTTCCCAATAGGTAGTGTCTGAACTTCTGTAGTGCATAGACCATAGCTAGGCCTTCTCTTTCTGTCGTGTTATAATTTTGTTCTGAGTCTGATAGCTTTCTACTACGAACTCTATCAGATGATCCAAGTCTCCTGCTCATGGTTGCGCTAAGATATCTCCCAGTGCTATCGTTGATGCATCTACATGCACATGGAATGTCTTTTCCTAGTCTAGAAATAATAATATCGGTGCAGTAACCATCATTTCCTTCAGGGTATCCAAACCATGTTGACACTCATTGTTCCATTGATACCTTGTATCCTTCCTTAACAGTTTTTCCATTGGAGTTGTGATCTACGCATACCCTTTAATGAATTTCCTATAGTATCATGTGTTCCCTAACGTTGCTCTTAGCTGTCGGACTGTTTTTTGTGCTGGTAAGTTAACAATGACGGTGATCTTGGCTGGATCCACTAACAAGCCTTGTTTGCATACTATATGGCCCAATAGTATCCCAAATGGAGTTCCAAATATGCATTTCTTGATGTTCAGTGATATCTGGAATTGTCTACATCTCTCTAACATTAGTCATAGCACTTCCACATAGTTTTTCAACAGACTGTAAATTGTCCAGTCATCCAGGTATACTTCGAGGAACTGATGGATGAATTCCTTAAATGCGACGATGACTACTCTGGAGAATATTGTGGGTGCATTCTTCAATCCAAACGGCATGACTGTGTACTGATAAGATCTCGATTTCATCGCAAACGTGGTCTTGTGTTTGTCCTCCTGTGTTATCTTAATCTAATGGTAGCCTGAGAATCCATCAGTGAATGAGTAAGCTTCGTATCCCCCCACATTCTCTAACACTTCATTCGTGAACGGTGTAGGGAATGGCTCATGTAGGAATGCATCGTTCAACTTCCTCAAGTCGACACGTATCCTAATCCCTCTTCCTTGTTTCTTGTCCTGTACTACCATCGGGCTTATCCATTATGATTCCTCAACTGGTTCGATGATGTCGGCTTCGAGCATCTGATCGATCTCACATTTAACTTTCTATTTATATATGGGGTTCAGTCTATAGGGTCGTTGTCTTATAGGTCTCGCTTCATATCTAAGTGGTATCTTCATCTCTCCCATTTCTCCTGCTATACCCTTCATCTTTGTAAATGTTGAGGGAAAAAGGTCACTATATTCGCGCAACAATTGTGTTATGCTTTCTACTACTTGCTCATCCTAGTAGTCTCCAATGTCGGCCATTTTGGGCTGCTTATTTTCCCTGATGTTAACTTTATTTACCTTAATTGGCGCGAAAATGACTTCTGATTCTATGGGTGGTCCTTCCACATCTCTTTCTCCTTCTACTTCTTCGATCTGAATGTCACGTGGGTCATATTTATCTGGTGCTTCCTCTTGTACATGATAACATGACAGTAGCTCCTTGACTATCTATTTATTTCGTTGTTGCTCTTCTATGATAAATTCTATTTCTAGTTCTTCGATGAATATTACTCCTCTGATTTGTTTGAGATTTGTGTCTATGTTGGGGTTCTCATGCTTGAATGAGAAAGTGATTGTGAAGTTTTGTTGCAATGTCCTCAACGTTGTACTTCCTTTGTGCAATTCCTAGTCTGTGTACCAGTTCCCTGGTATGCCCTCTAAAGTATGTATGAAGTGATGAGGCCATTCCTCTGGTGGTGTCATTTTCCACAGCGTTTTTCACTTCGCCAAGTGTTCCGCTGGTGTCTCTTGTCCTTGGTATTTCAGTTGTTTGTTGTATTCCTTTTCTGCGTCGAACCTTATGCACAGTAGTCGCTTACATTGATATCAGTCTATAATGGTCTCTTTATGTGCACCCCACCATCTTGCGGATGTGGCCTTGAGTGCTAAATCAAGTGCTAATAGTTGCTAGTTTTCTAATACTTCGTCTTCGTATTGTGTCAAGAATGTTTCCAAATCATTTAGTCCATGGAAACTAGGTGGTTCTCTGATTTCTGTGCCTACCCATCTTACTGCGCGGTCTATTCTTGCACATCTTCGCGTGGATACTTCGTGTAGTCTCTGCTGCCAGTTTTCTAACCCGGTGTCTGAGTCTGTTGCGCATGAATTAATGCTCCACCAACTGAGTACCTTGTCTGTAGTTGGGTTTATGTAATCCTTATCACGCGCAGTTGTTCTATACAACTGGTTGATTTCCTCTAAGTCCAGGCAAGTGGGTTCTACAAACCTCTCCCCTTCTAATGGATCTAGTGGTGCTATGACCCTGTACTCTCTGGATTCAAATGTCATTTTCCTGGTTTTCAAATTGATTATGGTATGGTTGTCAAACGCCTAATCCAAACCAAGCAGTGTCAAGTAAGGTGTTGTGTCATCCATTATTTCAATGACTTCAAAGTTTTCTTTAGTGTGCACTCCATCAATATATATTTTCACTCCTTTCAATCTACCTATTGGTAGGACTCTATGTTGGTTTGCTAGTTTTAATTGGACATTTGAGTATCCCAGTGTTGGCTCTCCCATAAATTTCCAAGTCTTCTTGGGTAGCACATTCACTTCGGATCTTAGGTCTAGTATAATGTCTCCCATGTTGAAATCTCCAATGTTAGCATTTAGTCTAAATTCCCTACTTGTTCTTCTTCTAGTGTGTAGGTTATTGACAGTTTTTGGTTCTAGTTTTTCTTCCGTCTCGCTTATACATTTCTCTAGTATGTTTTGCAATATTTTCACAGATGAAGGATCATTTAATACTTTCACGCATGATTGCAAAAAGACTTTGATTGTACTTACTTATCCCTTGGGATGCATTCCGTTGGTATGATCCAATGATGGCGGCATCTCATATTTTGGGGCTTCCTTGAATGGTTGCGCAGTTGAAGTCGACATTGTGTCCTCCTTTTGAAATTCTTGTCTGGATTCCTTAAAAGTATCCTTTTCTTTTGGTGCGCCGAACTACTTTCTTGGTTCGGTGTTCTTCTTTACCCATTGGTTCTGTGTTGGTTCCCGTCGAACTATGTCACTTCCGGTTTTCGTTCCTCCACAAGTGACTATATTGATGTTTCGTCTGTCATACCTAGCTTCAGCTAAAATCCACTGGACATTCTAATTGTTCTGGTTTCTCTTTTCCTAAATCTTTACTAGTAGTGTCGAACATTCCTCTGTATCCTGGTCCGATGCGCGACAATACATACAAGTTGTTGGTGGAAGTGGACATTCACGTGCATAATGTCCCGATTACTGACAATTGTGACATGTGATTGATCCTATACCGTGTCTGAAACCTCTGAAACCTCCTCTGGCTTGTCCTCCTCCTCGGTAGCCTGCTCGGTCAACTCTCAACGCGTTATACAATGGTGCCTGATTATACTACACGGTATTGTACTGGGGTTGTGTCAGCTTGTACTGTGCCTGCAAGTTGTCGTATGGTTGTTGCACAGTATTGTACTATTGTTGCGCAGTATTGTATGGAGTTGGGGCTTGATTGAACTGTGGCATTGCTTTCCCAATCATCAATTCATCCTGTACCCTGTATGCATCTGATGTTCTTTCCCGCATCAGCTCCGTGGTTCTGCAATCTTTGTCGTCATGGCCTACTGACTTACAAAAGGTGCAATATGAATTCTTTGGAATTGTCTGGTATTTATGCATCATCATGCAATGATAAGGGTTGTGACCCAGTTTCTTTCATATTTCTCACCATAATCCTCCCTGTGGTAGAGGATTTGTCATACTTGTTGCCATATATTGCGTGAATGTTGGGAATTAATTCTTGTGGTGTCCTTCTGTCCTGCATGTGGTGCACCAAACAGCTTCTCGTTTGTCCTTATTCTTACTCTGGTTCAGCTGAAATGTTAGATTCTTCAAATCTTCCTTCAATTCCTCGATAGCGGGGTTCGTCTGTTGGTATTGGTTCTCTTCCAGTTGCAAGGCGACCTGCAGAGCCTCTGCCTACGTCTAAAATTTATGTTGTTGTAAGGGATATTTTAAGTGTGGGAGTAGTGAGTTGACAAACAGGTGTCGATGTTGCATCTCGGTCATAAGGTATTTTAGTTTTCCCTTTAGTCGCTTGAATCTTTGGTCGATCTCCCATACAGACTCTCCTAGTTTATGTCTTATCTCGATAATCTCATTCATTTACTGATCCTCTGAGCTCGGCTTCTGGAACTCATTAATCAGTAGCTTCTTAATGTCTTCCAGTGTCCTCGTCGTCCCAGGGGCACTGTTTGTGTCTAGACTCATGTACCAGTCTAGTGTGCGGTCTATTAGCATAATCTATGGTTGCACAAGTTTGGTATCTTCATCAGTGATCTGTTTTTCCTCCCAGATATTTGCACAAATGAACAAATGCTTCTTCGGGTCTTCTGCTACTTCTCCTCAAAATTTTGGTAATATGATAGTGGGAACGTGTCCTGCCATTCTGAATACTAAACTACTTCTTCCTCCACGCGATGTAGATACTTGACTAGTGTTGCCTGAACTGGATCCTCCAGTTGTTTCTCCTAGTGTATATGTACTTCTTGTTGTTGGACTTCCTCCGAACTTCGGTTGTCTAAACAGTGGTGTTCTCTTTGGTGTATTAATCACACATGGGTTTATGGCTTCCACGGTGACATTAATATGGATAGGATGGTTGCCTTCTCCTCATGTTCTTGGGCTTCTCATCTTCCTCTCATACATTGTGCGCAGGATTTCCTCAATTTTCTCCACAGCCCGGAGATCCTCTACCTCTTCCTCATCGCTTTCCAAGCCTTCCCTCGCAGCTACAGCTCTCTTCTTAGTATTCACCTTATATTGGTAGGGTACTCTGCTATGCGTTGTTCCTGATGATGTCAAGATCCACTTGAGTTGGTCTTCATCCACCATGGTCAGGTCCAAGGGTTCCTCCTCCTTATTTCCTTTATCCTCACATCCTTCCATTTATCCTCTCTCTGTCAATGTTTCCCCCCTTCCCCCATGCACGCAGGAAAGTTTAGTTGTATGATTCCATTGTCATTACACCTTTGTTATATAGTAGTATCTTAATAGAAGTATACAGGGATTGAATGTACCTTCCTCGAGGTCCACATAGAAATTATTTCTCTATTGTGATCTATGACTTCATTGTGTCAACTGCAAACTCGGTGATGAAACCTGCCACAATACTGTCAAGCCAAAAGTCTACTGCACAGGTGAATTTGTTGTTCACCTGTTGTAACTGCTCAATCTATACCTGAGTCCAATCTAGTTGTTGGATCCAGTTCATCACATTGTTATCCTTCAACCTTAGTATCCACTCTTGTAGTAGATGCGGAAAATCACAGAAAAAGACTTCGTGTAAATCAGTAAACACGTATTTATCCAAATATTTGCAACGTGTGATTCTAGGGTTTCTATTGTCTTTCTGGGAAAACTATAGCTCTCTGTTTCTCAACCAACCTTTGATTTCTACTTTCGTGGGGTTCCAAGGTCTCAACATTCCCTTCTAATGTCTCATTGGTGTTCTTGTTTCGCTCGTTCTTTTCTCGTTCATTCTATCTCATCTACTCAGTCCTCTCTTGTTCTCACAACTTTATTTTATTGTCTGAGTTATTGACCCAGGGTTCATGTCTTTCGGGTTTCCAACAAAGACTCTAAAACTATCGGCCCTCCTGGTAAACTAGAAGGCAACACAGTCCACAAAGTTCACTGCACAGTCTCACCCGAGAGAGCTTTAAATGGGTGGTTGTAAGACTCAGGTGTTTACAACCTAGGATTGAGTATGGGATAGGGGATTGTTAATACAAGCCATCTACTATGAATCGTGACTGCAATCTACTAGTATTCGCAGGGTTGCATCTATACTTCACAGTTTATTTCCTCGAACAACACAATCGTATTCCACAACAATGCATTAACTCATTCATTAAGCATAACAATTAACTATTGGAAGAAAATAAAGATATACATGCATTTATCAAATTACACAGATATTACGGTGGTTCACCCCCTCTTGGGCTACGTCCACAAAAATTTGGCTCTTGGCTCTTTTATTACGGTAGTTCTGCATCTCCAGCGTCGTGTGCTTACAATTCCCTCTGATGGGCAAGATCTGTCTGAGGAGAACTAGATCGCACCAGGCTCCGCATCCTGCGATCTAATCCTCATATATTCCTCCTCTCCTTTGTTCTTAGCTCAATATCTTACAAAATTGGTCCATAACCATATTACATAACGCATCAACTCCTACATAGATATGATAGAACATTGCAAAAGTTGAACTAATACAAAAGTGAATCTCCCTCTCTATGATACCTGTGTATCTCTATTTATATATATCGGGCTCTTCAACCATTTTACAATGTATTACCAAAACCCTAACCCTACCGATGTTAGGTCTTTATCCCATGCACGCGTTTTGTTCTTCCTCCAGCTGTCGCTTTCCTTGTGCACACTTTCTTGCATGCGCGTGTGCCATGTTACCTTCTAGCTGTTACTTTCATTTCTGCGCACTTTCTTTCCCACGATCATCCTCCTTTCAACTTCGGCCTGGTGCCAACAATCCTGGAGGTGAAAATTTGGAACTCGGTTACCCTCCAAGAGCGTCTTGTATGTGTGGCCGAATTCTGGATCACTCTTGTAGAGAAGCGGCCAATCAGAAGTCGTGTGCCCACAAGAGTTGAGCATGGTGGTTATCGTCATGATCGGTGGTCGGCCGAGGCAGTATGCAACATTATTGATGCTTCCCTTCTTGTACTTGATGTTCAAATAAAATTGTTGCATATATGTGGACCACTTCTGATGGTGATCGTTCTGCAACTTCCCTTGTGTTTGCATGAACTGCAGGGGTTGGTGGTCTATGTGGATGATCATTTCCTTCCCCAAAATGTAATGTTTCCATTGTCGGCAAGCCTACACAATGGGATACATTTCTTTGTCATAAGTGGGATAATTTTGGACTGTGTCAGACAGTGTCACACTGTGATATGCCACTGGATGCCTGTGTTAAGTAAGAACTACCCCAATAGCATAGTTAGAGGCATCTATCTTGATATCGAATGGTTGTTGCAAGTCTAGTAATGTGAGCACTGGGGCACAACAGAGGCAATGTTTCAATTCTACAAACGCCTTCTGTTGAGATTCCGACCAAAAGAATTTTTCTTTCGCTCCTCCCTTGGTGACTTGACTCAAGGGCCAAGTGATATGAGAGAATCCCAACACAAACCTATGGTAGAAATTAGCAAGACCCAGAAAGATGCAAAGTTCCGTTAGAGTGGTCAGGGCTGGGCAATCCCGGATGACTTAGATCTTGGTTGGATCCACATACGCCCCACGCTCATCAATAATGTATCTCAGATATTGAACCTTGGTCATGCCAAAATTGCACTTCTGCAAATTGGCACACGACTTGTGTTTCCACAGTGTTTGGAGGACTTGTCGGATGTGGTGGAGGTGCTCTTCCCAAGTCTGGATGAAGATCAGGATGTAATCCAAATACACTACTACAAATGAGTTGGTGAATGGCCTCAAGATGTCATCCATCATCCTCATGAAGGTTGCGGGAGCATTCGTCAACCCAAAAGGCATGACCATCCATTCGAAAATTCCCTCCTTGGTTTTGAAGGCATTCTTCCACACATCGAACAGTTCGATTGGTACCTGGTGATACCCGGACTTCAAGTCGATCTTGCTGAAATATTTTTCCCAATTGAGTTGGTCCAGAAGGTCATCAATCTGTGGGATCGATTACCTATTTCGGATAGTGATCTTGTTTAGCGCCCGATAGTCAATACAGAGTCTCCAAGTCCCATCCTTCTTCTGCACCAACACGATCAGGCTCCCACAGGGCGATGAACTTGGTCGGATGTGACCTTTCTGCAGTAGATCCTAGATATGCCTCTTGATTTCATCATTCTCCAGAACAGATCACTGGTAGATCGGTCCATTGGGCAGCGGCGCACCTGGGGTCAGATCGATGGGGTGCTTGACCTGACAGTGCAGATCAGGCACCCCTGCGGGTGAGGTGAATATGTCTCGGTACTCCTCCACGACCTTGTCCATTTGTTGGTGTCGTGCGAATGATCCTTGTCTTGAGGTTGTGGCCACAGTCTTCTTCTTTCCCTGAGGGCGGATCATCAGGAAAACAAATTTCCCATTTTTGGAAATGGGCTTACTGCATTGTTTTGCAGTAACCAAAAAGATAGTGGCAGGCGGTGGTACCTCTGGTATCCTGTACAACTTATTTCCCAAGGTAACAATAACAGCGTGAGGTTGGGACTCATACACAACATATCGCTTCCATAAGTATGGTTGGCCTAATAATACATCACAAACATCAAGAGGAGCAATGTCACATAATACCTCATCGGGGAAGGGATTGATGCTATAGGGAAGGCGTCATTGTTGGTTGACGCGGAGATCCGATCCTTGGTGAAGCCACCCGATGGTGTACGGTTGTGGGTGTTATATGGTCAACAATCCCAACCGCTTCACAACCTCTTCTGAAATGAGGTTCTTTTGCCTCCCACTATCGACAATGAAATGTAGCGGGGAACCCTTTACCCACATCTGGGAGTGGAAGAGACGCTCCTCCTCCTCTGAATCTTCTGGTTCTTCCTTTTGGATATTCGTGGTGTAAATGGTGGTGTTGGGCTCCTCATCAATAATATGATTCCCTCTGTCATTCTCCTTCTCGGGTTATGATTCAATGTCGGAGCATGCATCTGATTCAGAAGCCCTCATCTCGGCCACCAGTGAATGTTTGGCTCGACACTCACTTGTGTTGTGAGTGGAGCTCTTATGGAACTTGCAACACTTTCCCATGTCCTTCTTCAGCTTCAAGGTGTTTTTATTTTCTTGCATCTTCGGCAGGTTGTCTTGAGCCGCCATGCCTTGGCTTTGTCCTTTGTTCTGCGATTTGGGGGAACCTTTCGCTTGCTTTTGATTCGCAGATCCAAAGTTTCACTTCTTCTGTTTGAATTTCTACTCAATATTGGTAGCATACCGGTATGTTGTACCAAGAGAGGAGATTTCGAGGAACTCCATTTCCTCCTAAATGTATATCTGTAGACAACTGCGGTACGTCAGCACCAAATGTTTCTCCAAATCTTTGATACCCAACTTTGTGCGCAGGTTATGGAATAGATTCATCAACTCATGCACATCTTGATCCCTTTGATGTCACAGCATAGTTCATTGTATGTACTTGTCCTCATATCTCCCCAAGGGATAATATTGTTCCTTGATGGTGTCTCGTAAATAATTCCAAGTGGGTACGGCCGAGAACAGAGAGGGTTCCTCCTCATCATTTTTCTCAAAGTAGGTTTCCCACCAGTCCTTGACATGGTGGGCGGCTTTGAGCAGTGAAAACATAATCTTCTCTCGGACAGAAAAGTCATGAACCGAGAAATATCCTTCTAATATATTAAACCATCTATCTACAACATCTGCATCTATTTGGCCATCAAATATGGGAATTTCAAAGTTTACTTGTACCTTAAAAGGGGTTGCACCTCCAGAGTGGTTATTGGATGCAGATGCACCGTCAGTGGGAAATCATTGAAGGATCTGGGTGAAGTTATCCATCATCACGTTCCTTTGTTTTTCAAGGGCCTCCTCGAGCAATATTTTGATAGGATATCCTTCTCTCTCATTTTTATTTTCATCCCCCATGGGCGGTCGTCGAGGTTTGCGAGGTTGATCTTGCAAAGGTTCAACCAGATCGAGCCCTAACTCCTTATACCCCAACCTCGTTGGGGACATGAAAAGAAGGATCAAGAAAGAGCAGACCGCTCCGATACCACTGATCCGAATTTATGCAGGAACGCAACAGAATACACAAATAACCATGAATACAAAGATGCAGCGGAAATAACACTTCATTTCATTAATATCAAAGAACTGAAATTTTTTTACAGATAGAATGGAAATAAAATAGCTAGGGCATTGGTAGCTTATCTCTAAGAAGAGATGTGGCGGCTACAAGCCTCTGAACTCTGTGTTACAATGAGGCTCGAAGGCCTATATATTATTGAGAAACAATGGAAACCTAAACATCCAAAAACCTAACCCTAGGAGATGAAACGCCAGAATATGGGCCCCATCGGGGTAAATTGGTACATCAATTTCTCGGGGTCGTAACTTTGGCCTACTATCTTCATTTGACGCACATGATACATCATTAGAAAGATATATCCAAGGAATACACTGCTGACAATGAATATCGAGTTCATTCCAGACTCATATTCTAGACTCGATATTTGTTGTCAGCAGTGTAGTCCTTGGATATATATTTCTAAAGATGTATCATGTGCATCAAACAGAGATAGTATGCCAATGTTACGACCCCAGGAAATTGATGTACCAATTTACCCCAACGGGGGCCATATTCTGGCGTTTCATCTCCTAGGGTTAGCTTTTTGGATGTTTAGGGTTACCATTATTTCTCAATAATATATAGGCATTCGAGCCTCATTGTAACACTGAGTTCAGAGGCCTATAGCCACCACATCTCTTCTCAGAGATAAGCTACCATCGCCCTAGCTAGTTTATTTCCATTCTGTCTGTAAACAAATTTCAGTTCTTTGATATTAATGAAATGAAGTGTTATTTATGTTGCATCTTTGTATTCATGGTTATTTGTGTATTCTGTTGCGTTCCTGCATAAATTTGGATCACTCACAATGGGGGAAAGGCTTGCTTCTGTGACAAGGAAAGGATAGGGTGTATTGCCTTTAATTTTGAGATTGTAAGTTATAAAAAGAAATTCAAATTCTTTCGAGATATTGTATCCCCAAACTTTGCACCCATATACAATAACATGAGTTACAAGACTCTCAAAGAGGATTTTTGTCTTATCCCATATCCAAAGGCCCATTGATTTACAATTGTTTCAAAGGCCATAATAAGCTTTCCACCCTCCATGTATCCTTTTCTCATTGCTATAGTTCCAATTGACCTTATGGTGAATATTAATTATGAGATATTTGTATGAAGGCACTTCCTCCAACTTGTTGTTGTCATATTAAAAAGTATTGAAAGTGATATTTTTTCATTTAATTATCATAACTTTTATTTTTTTAGTATTAACAGTCATACCCGTACTAGAGAAAACATTATTAAGGATTCTACTATCTTGCCAAGATCATAGGTACTCCTTGCCATAAGAACAATATCATCGACATAAAGAAGAAGAATGATGACTATACCAACAAGAATTGGGTTGACATAACCTGCTTCTTCCAAACAATCTTCTAACTTGTCAATGTATATGCCAAAAAGGGTAGGGGATAGGGGACAACATTGCTTGACTCCTATATTATAATTTTTTTTTTCCAAATAGCCCTCAATGTTTGTAAACTTGTAAATAATATTATCATACAACATTGTCGCAGCAACCCTCAACTCGAAAGGAACTTGTAACTGTTCCAATCTATTCCAAAGGTTCATCCAAGGAATTGTGTCAAACGTTTTTCTAATGTCAACGAAACAACAAAGGAGATTGGTTTTATTATTGCAACACTCCTCCAAATGTATTGATTGAGAGGGTCTATCTTATGAAGCCAAATGTGAGGAGAAATGTTTTTTTTATGTAACAAGCTATGCCTCAAATCTCTCAGTGGTAGGATTTCTTGTTCCACGCCAACCATAAGAAAAATCCTTCTATGTTAGGGACCTTATATTCTTCATTCTCCCAAGTTTCAATTAGAAAAATAATATCAATTTCACTCAAGATCCAACTTAACATAGGACCTTTGTTCCATGGAAAGCCACAATAGTTCCAAGAGACAATCGAGAGTGTCTATGGTAGTAGGGGATTCATAAGTATTCTGAAGGTAGGAATTTTAGTCCTTCAAAAGAATCATATTATTTTCTTTAGTTTTATAAGTTAGAAATTTCCTCCATAATTTCTTAGGATCTAACTTAGATAGGTGCAAAAGACGCTCTTGTTTTCTATTTACATAATGTTTTTTTTTTCCTTTTAATTAGAGATTTGTATGTATTTATCTTATCAGGTTTTAAGGAATATATATATATATATATATATATATATATATATATATATATATATATATATATATATATATTNATTCTTCCATCCATCTCATTATCATAACAACTAATGGATGATAATGAGATGGATGGAAGAATATATATATATATATATATTCTTCCATCCATCTCATTATCATCCATTAGTTGTTCACTTCTAGTCTCGAATCGCATCCATACTTGAAGCTAGTTTTACTATAGTTTTTGCATTACTTACAAGTTATTCACTTGTGGTTGATGTTTATGGATGAATATTTGTTGTGTTAAATTTTTTATATGGTTGAAACGATAGGTAAATGGTACAATGAATTTCCAATTCAGTTTGGTATTAATAATGGAAAAGGGTCAAGGAAGAAAGAGACGTATATTTATTCAATGCTTAAAGAACCTCCCTTCATGGTGCATACCTTGACTGATCCAAACTCTATCTGTCTTCGATCTCTTGTAAAAAAATGTATATCTCCAAACTCTATTAAAATCATATCCAATTGGATCGAAATACGTTGTATTCCTTTTTCTCGTACTCTATGGAAACTACAGGACCTATGTCCTACTCTCGTTCATGAATGCAAAACCTCATGTTAGCAGAACAAAAATAATCAAATAACACTTATATATTTGAAACCCCTTAAGATATCGGGCGGTTAACATATCATTTAATCATGCACAGAAAATTTTAAGCCACTGGGGAATTAAAGAAATGAACCTCATGCATTTCTCTGATCTGGTTGACAGGATGCTAATTATTGCAGTTAACCAGCCCACCGAGATAAATAGGATCATCGGACTACTAGGATAAATATTCCACCATCCACCGGAACTAATAGAATCATCGAACCATCAGGAGAAATAGGCCATCAACCACAGGACCCAAGGAACTTTAAGAATGTGCCTTTAAATGTTTACTTTGGTCTGGTTTAACCAACCACCAGGCACCGAGAATCCTCCTTCAAACATCCTCATGTATTCATGAATCTGGTCCTATTAGACTTGCAACTATGATATCTGGATAAATAAATAAAATATGGATGTAACCTTGATTCCTCCTCCTCTACGCAGAATCGAACTTGATTTTGATCCCCTTTCTCAATCTAGACTGAAATTCACTTTGATTTCGCCATGATTTAATAATTAACACTCTAATTCTCGACCCTTGTCAATATTGAATACACAATTACAAGGAAATTCAAAGATTACGAACACAAGGATTCTCACAAATTCAATACTCGGAAATAACCTACACTATTGTATAGGCATTCTACATAAATAAGACAAAAGAAGGAGAATATTAAGCAACAATTTGGGTCTGCAACTTCTGTTTGATTAAAACCCTAAATCTCCTTCTCTATTACACACAGTGAACATTCCCTATGTGTTCTCTTCTTAACTCTGATCTGATTTACTCTCTCTCATCTATGCTTTCACACTTACATTAGATCATTTATACAAACAATGACTGTGAACCTCTAATATAGGTTTGTATCCTCTATTCTTAGATAAAATACTGACAAATTCTAGTTGTCTCTAAAACTACTCAACTTCTCTAACTACATGCTCAAATAGCAAATTTGTTACATTATGTGGCATTTTAAGGAAAACAAATTCCCCCCTTCGCGGATAATTCTAGAAAACCCTCTAGAACATGTTACAAACTTTAAAAATTACAATTTTAAAATATGCTCCTTGATCAGACTCCCCAGGAATTAAAACTCTTCATGGACTTATGTTCATGAGTTCTTCAATGTTGTTGTCATTTCCATAGTTTTAACTCGAAAGTATAAAATAAACTTAGGTGCATCTGCAAATATGGATAATGACTAATTAAGATCATCATTTCTAAGATATTGAGCCTTTAATTTGAGGGGTTGGGTTAGATCTCAAGTAAGAACTAATGATGAAACTTAGATTTAGTGGAGATGAAAATGGAGTTGATCTTAAGGAATGGTTGAAGATGAGAAAGGAAAAATATAGAAGTCCCTTTGATTCAAGCTTTTTTTTATGGTGACAGAAAAGCATAGTGGTATAGTCTTTATAAAGATATAAAATGACCCTCTACTTGGAATGAGTTTGAAAAAATATTCTCAAATAGATTGATCCAAGAGGAAAATTTTGAGAAGATGCACACAATTGAAGATGATATCAATGGAGCTAAAGAAGAACTTTCCAAATTATAGAAAATTAATGTTGAGTTAAAGAAGAGATCAAGAAGAAGGGTCATCAATTGTCTAATATGCAATCCCTTAATGAAGCACTTATTAAAGAGATTAAAAACTTAAAGTGGGGAAAAATGAGCAAAGGAAACAAGGATGAATAAATCTATATATTATAAAAACATAATCAAACACTACTTCATGATGTTAAGAGATTCAAAGGAAAAAACAAGCATTATCGAAATCAAGAAAAGCAAGGATCTTGGATGAAGGGACTATCAAAAGACTTGAAGTGGAAATTTGCAAGAAGGTTGAAGAAACACTAGGTATAGAAGACATGAAATTAGAAATGCAATCTATAATTGAAGAAGGAAAAAATAATTTGATGGATGGCATCACATTGCAATGTCAAAAGGAGAAGGAATAAAATATTCAAGACGGTCACTAGAAAATACTTGAATAATTTGAACTCCAACTTGAGGATGTACGAGTCAAATATGATGGTATTATCTCAAATGTTAGGGTAATCAAAGACCAAGAAGAGAGAATACGGGATGATATTGTCTTCAAAAAGAAGATTGATGATATGAGTGTGAAAATTGAAGAAAAAACATCAAAGTTGAAACCATATCAACACCCTCATTTCCAAGAAATACAAGAAGATCAACATCGACATTACCAAGTAAAAAGATGGAATAATTAGAAATATTCGTGGAAGAAGTCATCACAGAACCAGTGTTATCGAAACTAGACTGGAACTGACCAGTCTGATTGGTTTTGTCACATTTTTGGTCTAGTCAGGGAATTTTATTCGTTTTAGGTCGGTTTCGTACAGCATCGTACGACGCAACTAGGAACCACCAAAATCCATTTATTTTAATAAAAACAACAAATTAAAAGAGGGGTTGCC
Organism: Picea engelmannii; assembly: GCA_009831015.1. Lineage (NCBI taxonomy): Eukaryota > Viridiplantae > Streptophyta > Pinopsida > Pinales > Pinaceae > Picea > Picea engelmannii. The sequence continues at coordinate 147,745 of ML785786.1, read as the reverse complement.
TAATAACTAACCCTAGGGCCCTGTTGAGGCTATTTAAAGAGGTCTCTCCCTCCCCCATTCCACCCACCCTATTAATTAATTGTAATATTAAATTCTTAAAGTAAAAGTGACATTCTCCTTTATTTTCATTTTCATCCTTTTAATTGTTTTAGGATGTTAGAGAGTGGTTCCAACATCATTGGACTTCATATGAATAAAGTAGAATTTCAGGTCCCATTCAAAAGTGAGCAGACATAATGGTTTTCAAGATTTCAAGATTGGAATAATTGCAACGTTTCCACTAGATTCTATCATGTATGACCTGTTGATTTTTTTGGTTGGTTGTCATTGATTTTAACCCTTGAAGAAAGTCTGGTAGAAAATTTTTGTAGCACAAAGGTTTGGGTAATGGACCCAAGTTTGTTTGATGGATAATGGTATGAGTTTTGATATATTTTCATGTAAGAATATTCTAGATGGATAGTACATGTAATTATGTTTCCAGTGGTATGTGGAACGTCACATAACTCCTCACGGTTAGAGAGTTATGGCCATGTGAAGTTGGAGAACCCTCATGAGTCATCTAGAAGCCTCAAAAGGTCAAAGTAGTCAAAGTGGTTTAAGAGATTTTAGAAGGTAAATAATGAAGTGAAGTGATGAGTGTACTATAAGTCAAAGTGAATACAAAATAAATTATTTAAATAATAAATTTAATGGAGAAATTACTAAGTAGTCAAGTGGTTAGAAGTGGGTTAACCCTAAAATAAGGAAAGTGGGTTAAGATGGTTAAAAGGTAACCCCTTGAGGAAGCTACATGAAAGTATAAATAAGAGGAAAGGCTCTCTCATTTTAATCACACCTGAGAATATTGAATATCTACAGGTGACTAAGGTAACCAAAGGATATATAAGCCAAATTTCAGAGGGAAGGTGAAGTAAAGAAGGCCGAAATTCAAGGGAGGATAAATTCTTTTGATGATTCTTTCTAAGGTATGTTATTTATAGGTCATCTCACCATTTTCGCAATAATGGTTTTTCTAGAATGATTCAGACTGTGAAATTGGGAGGCCATTGAGTAAACATATCCAAGTAATCATATACACCATGTCTATTACAGAGTTACAAATCAGATTTGGATGATGAAATTGATGACGGCTTTTGGTTGAGGTACATGGTTAAGACAAGCAGTTGATGACTTGGCACATACATGAGGTCTATTGTTGATGATGTTGGTACATCTTGATGAGTCATATCTTATGTGTATTTTATACATGATTGGTACATATTTGGTGCATGGTTGATGCACTCGTTGATGGTACAGGTTGAGGTACATGTTGGTGCATGGTTGATGCACTTGTTTATGGTACAGGCTGATTATAGGTTGTTTGGTACAGGTTGATGCATGGTTGATGCATATTTTTATGGTATAGGTTGATTACAGGTTGATTGGAACAGGTTCTTACAGTGTTATATCTCACAGTGATAGTGTGGCAGTGGTTCCATCATTCTACTTCTATGTTAGGGTGGTTGGATGGGGCAAGGACAGGAGCTTGTAGCCACCTTCTGGTTATAGCCAAAGAACATAGGGGGTTTTATCCTCCTTCTGGTTGTAGCCAGAGAATTGGGGAGTTGGAGCTTCCCTTAGGTTGTATCCTGAGAAACTAGGGGGTTGTAGCCTCCTTTTGATTGTAGCCAAAGAATTGGGGAGTTGGAGCTTCCCTCAGGTTGTATCCTGAGAAACTAGGGGGTTGGAGCCTACTTCCAGTTGCAGCTAAAAAACAAAGGAAGTTGGTTCTTCCAATTAATGTAATTCTTAAAGACATATAAGAAAAATCATTTCATGGTTTTCTCTCGCTTTGGGTTTCCACGTAAAACACTGGTGTACTGTGTATGTGTGTGATTTCTCATTTGTTCATTGTTTATTTACTCTGCAACTATTGGATGATAATGCTACATTGATATAACACTTT
>ML785786.1:96793-121147 GCA_009831015.1 Picea engelmannii | reverse complement strand
ACCCCCATATGATGGCTTGAAGCCCCAAAAGGTCAAAGAAGTAAAAGTGCTTGAAAAGAAGAAATCATTATTTAAATGATAAAGTAAAGTGACAAAATCAAGATGGATTATTTAAATGATAAAGTAAAGTGACAAAATCAAGATGGAATATTTAAATGATAAAGTATTGAAGAATTTTCTATTCATGGAAAGTGATTAATCCTAAGATAAGGAAAATAGGTTAAGTGATCTAAAAATGGGTTAAGTAACCTAAAAATGGGTTAAGTGACCTAGAAGATAAAAATATAAATAAGAAGCTAGGATCTTTTGTAAAATGCACATTTTGGTGAGAATTCTTGTGGATCAATGGAGAGCTTCTTGGTAATATCTTTTGGAGTATTGATGGAGAGCTTCTTGTGAGAGAATCTTATTAGTGTGGATCTCTTGAGCATGATTGAAGATCTATTCTGAGGAAGAGAGTGAGAGGAGGATCTCATGGACGCATCAAAATTTCGGCAATATCGGAGATCTTGATGGCGAAAGTCTCGGAGTCACAGAAAACCCTATTTTCTTATGCCCACGCGAGTTGTCTGTGTATAGGGTGCGTGTACACACGGGCTGGTTGTGTATAGGGTGAGTGTACACGCGGGTTGGTTGTGTACAGGGAGCGTGGACTGAATAACCTCATGGAGATTTGTATTTGAGCTGGTGCCAAGCTCTTGGATGATGAGGCAGCTTCCAAATCTACATTCTATGGCCTCAGATCTATCACTAAGACACTGGTATGGTTACATTATTGTCTTGATAGATGCTATTGTTTGATATGTTGTGAATGCTTAGGGCATTCTTGGTATGGCTTCTATGATGTGGCTCAGTTTGGTTGATATGGTTGATGGAGTGAGCAGCACTCTTGTGATTCTGTAGTGACATGATTGCTATGGTACACTAGTTGTTTATACATGATTGAGATAGCATTCATATTGATTTGTTGTGGAGCATGAGCAAGCTATTGGAGAGTTTGGATGTATTGTGATTGGTTGTGGGTAAGTTTGGACAGTGGAAGACAAAAGAGAAAGTGATTGAAGGTTGGAGAGGATCTGAGCATGTGAAGCAAAGCAAAACCCTAGTTGTTCATAAGCATACACTTGTTGCATTATACATTGGCCGCGTTCACACGTGTTGTAGTGAGCCAGGGCGTGTTCACATGCGGGTTGCACTACTGACAGGTCGTGTACCTGTTGACAGATTGATATCTGTTGAGGATTGTTGTCTCATCTCAGTTGGTGCTGAGAATGTAAGCAGAGTCTTGCATATAGAGCTGGTGCTCTTGTAGAGTTGTACTATATTCAATTGTTGTTGATAAACCCCAAGGATTGTAGTCCGTAATAAAAAGAAAATTGTACATACATCATGTGTTCTTTGTGTTCATTGTGATGATGACTTGTTGATGATATATTGCTGGTATATGTTGTTGATATGTGCTTACATCTAACTGGTTATAAATGACAGCAAAGGGTAATGAATAAATGTGGAATGTTAATTGATGAGTTTTTGTGCAATAGGGAAGTTTTGAGAAAAAGGGCCCCACACTCATTCACCCCCACTCTAAGTGTGGTAGGTGTGTCCAACAATGACAACTCATGGATCCATCTTCATCTATGCATCATATCAATGATCCATCTTTATCAATTGGTTTCCACTTTGATATCTATCATTCTCATCAAGAGCATCATATCAATGATCCATCTTTATCAATTGGTTTCCACTTGGACATCTATCATTCTCATCAAGGACAATGCATATACATTGTTCATCCATCATCAATCAATCAATTACTTGACATCAATCAATCGAACCATTTGCATCAATGACATATGATCCAACAATCTCCCAAATAATCAAACCATTGACATCACAATGACAACATGATCCAACAAATACTACTTCTATGTTTACATCCACAATTTTTTCAACACTGATATTCTAATGGCATATTGCACCATCAAGGGCAACATTTGTTACTTCTTATTCTGCACAAGTGATTTTGGTCATAGTTTCCAATCAAATTGAAGTGTTACATGGACTTTGTATTTATATTGAAATTTGACCAATCAAATCGAAGTGTTAAATGGAATTTGTATTTATATTGAAGTTTGACAAACTATAAATTATTCTCTTTTGGTCATAGTTTCCAATCAAATTGAAGTGTTACATGGAATTTGTATTTATATTGAAGTTTGACCGATCAAATTGAAGTGTTACACGGAATTTGTATTTATATTGAAGTTTGACAAACTATAAATTATTCTCTTGGTCATAGTTTCCAATCAAATTGAAGTGTTACATGGAATTTGTATTTATATTGAAGTTTGACAAACTATAAATTATTCCCTGGGCATAAAAACTTTATCCACTTCGTCACAAACTTGTATCAACATAAACAAGAATAATAAATAAGAGAATACTTTACAAATGCAACATGGATGACATGGCATCTATAAATATAAAAGAACAAAAAAAAATTATTTTCTTTTCATTTTTACTTAAAAAAAAAAATTGACACTTGTATTATATATGGAGATTGTCCTCCAAACATCTTTCTTCTTTTGTCACAGGGAAGTTATATTTTAGAGACTCCCCTTAGACCCTTTGGACAGCATCTAGCAATTTGAACCACGTTTGCCATTAAACCATCTTTTCATGTTCCTGTCGTCCATCAACTTTCACAAGTACATAAGACCAACAGCCATTTGAAAAAACGTTGGTAACATTTTGTCATAATGGTGAATTAAAGTTACCCTATTATAAAATAGGCCATAATCCAGAATTTAATGTTGATTAATAAATGTATAATCAAACATCTAATGGCCAGAATGGACCATCCTTGTATTAGGATGTAAAAAGGCTGTATATAGCCTAACAATTTTACATGCATGACTTTGGCAATAGGAAGAAATTGGATGGAACATACTGTACTTGCGCTCTGATTTGTTCTCTTTCTGAAATTACAATTTATTTATCGCTTGGCACAGATTGGTGCAATTACCGTACAGCTGCATCAAGTAGATGAGTAGATAAAGGGCACAAGATTCTCAAGGTAGTTGGCCTGGCTTTGGATACCACGCCGATAACCTTGGGATCTAGGCAGGGAAAATAAGTGAGAATATTGTCTTCTAGCATATAGAATCATCAACCTTAACTTAATGTGCCATCAAAATTCAGAAGCATTATGCCTAAACAAGGCAGAAAAACTCATCTCTTATAGCTGCAATCTGCAAGATGCAATTTTACATTTAGTGTTGTATAGACATAGCTCTCCTTCAACCTTCAGGTTTACAAAACATATCAATACAATATACACCTCAGATTTACTGTTTCACCAGAAAAGCAGAGATTTATGCCTTCAAAACTGGTCTCAAGTTACCATCTTGCTATGTGTACCGCTTCTGGTCTTATTTTCAAGACCTATGAGAAAGCTCATCAAAATACCCCCCAAAAGCCTTTACTTCAATCAACATCATACTCAGGCCATTTACCAAGAACATGGACCAGTTCTCAGGTGAATGCAAGTTGCAAAGAAAAATATGTACACCTATCCAAGGGTGTTTAATACGTAGACATAACAAAGCAAACGGCCAGCCTACAATGGCATTATAGATCACATCTGTGCACAACTCCTTTCCTTGAAACAGACTGTAACTGTACTGCTAAAGATGATAGTACTCTTAACTGTTTCTCTTTCCCCACCATTTCTTCTTTGACTTTTCAGCCAATGAATCTACACTTCCAAGCTTCTGTAGGATACCTTTTGTCTCACGTAAACTAACTTTGAAATCCTTTTTCCAATTATCAAATCTCTGCTTCAGCTTCCGAAGTTCTTCATCAGGATTAAGATTTGCTTCTGCCTGACCAGACTTGACTTCAACCAGAAAATCTGCATCATCATTGAAAACCTGGGTTCTATGCTCAAACTCCTTAACCAAGTGACGAACAACAGACATCCCTGCATCAAGCTCCCTTACCATATCAGAATGGTGAGAAGGAAGCTTATAATCAGGTGTCTTTGTTCCAACAGAAGTAGAGTCATCCCAATCAAACTCATCATCATCATGCGGCATAATGGGTTTAGGTGGCCGATTTCGCGAAGCATTGCTCTGGTTACTTATAGCATCATCCTGCTTTGTTTGCTTAATCATGGCTTCATCAGCCAGACTTTTCTTAGCTGCAACAAGACTCAGTTGTAATGAGACCATCTGTTTCTGCCACATTTCCTCCATGGAGTTCATCTTGGCTTCATATTCGGACCATCTGGATTCATATTGGTGCAGTCTTTGTTGCAAGAGGAGATTATCATCTTCCTTCTCCCTCAAAGTTGCCTCTGCTTCAAGGACACGCCTTTGAAGCTCTGCAAGGTATGATGCTTGAACCTTTATTGTGCCTTCGGTTTCAGAATCCTGCTCAGAGAACTGCCATTCAAATGTAAGTCCATGCTACAGATATATGAAATAGATAAGGATCCCAGCGTAACTACTGCAGTAGAAGAGAAATCATAATACAAAGAATGACAAGTGCCAACTTACAGATACCTTTAATTCCTTCATAGGCAACCTTTTACTTGGCAGGCCATTAACCCTTTCTACTAGTTTAACCTCATTGTCAAGTTCATCATTGCCGTTGAAGCTTAGATCAGCAACAGATCCCTTTACAGCAATTTTGACAGCTGATATTTCTTCATGCAACTTTCTTTGCATTGTTCCTGCCTGTCTTCTCGCAAGCCAGCCACGGATTACTGAAAACAACATATACAGTCAATAATGATAAAGTATTGGGGCCTACCCAACAAGAATTCATTTCTGGCAATTTTGAGTTTAGTTTGAAATTTGTAGTCCTGCTGTCTCTCGTAGACAGACATCATATCTTACCTGACTGAACAAGAATGACCATTTTCTGAGTATTCAAGTATTTCTTTCTAGTTTTTCTACACCTTACTTCTTTTTGAATAGTAACTACTGCTCTGTGCCTCTTTATCAAGACTTGATACTCTCTCCTTGCTTTTGCACCTCTTATAACTGCATACACAACAATCACAAAGCCAAAATTTCCTTACACTTTGCGCATTTACCACTGTGGTATGAACTACAAAGTTTGCAGTCACTTGAAAACGGAAGAGTGGGATGTGGCATACAAGATTGCAAGACTATGATTGCTCTTTTGAGCTCCTTAAACTGGCAACGAGCTTTATAGCCTCTGAAAGCTTTTTGCACTCCAAGAATTCCACGAAGAGTTCGAATACAAGTATCTTCCAGTTTGCCAATCTGTTTTGAGAGATGTCATGATTTAGAAATGAATTGCATCTAACTCGAATTTCAGTTCCAGGCAGCATTAGATAAAGAGCATGAAACAAAATATAGCAACAGAGTATCTTGTCTATGTGATAAAGAACATCAAGAACAGGAGGCACAGAAGATAGAAATATTTCTGGCATGTAGCAGTATTGTTTAGCATGCTCAAAGCCAGGCCAAAAACATCTTGAAATGATATGCATTATTTCAGCAACTGTATGAATCAGAGAATGTCAAAGAGATCAAGTGCAATGCTGGTAAAAACATGAAATGACTAGATGCCTCTTAGCCAACAATTGCAATTCTTCAAAGTTCAAACAGTTTATAAAAGTTGATGTTGATTGATCATAGAGAAAAACAAGCATGACTGATTTCAGCAAGTTTGTTCAGTTTGGAAGTAAAAATTCCACAAGCCAACATATAATGTGTTTTCTCCAAGCAGAAGCAACCTTTTTGGTAATCCTTTCAGACAATCCTCGGCAACGTATAAATATGATTATTTGAAAATGAAGAAATAATGAATCACAACTCCCCAGAAATCCTAGAACCAACACCTGACAGTATAATATCTCTAAAAATGGACAATGTGTATAAAGTAGTATAGAGCATTAATTTGGGATTGATAACATCCATAACCATATAATTTTCCTAAAAATGCCCAATGCATCTAATGTAGTATAGAGCATTAAGTTTGCGATTGATAACATCTATAGCCAGAAGGTATTAAAGGTAATTATTTTGTGGCTCAACAGAGAAAATAAAATACTCTACAATATCAATGCATATCTTGTCACTTACAACAAAAAAGGTGCATATCAACCATGTAAGTAGAAGCGCAGAACATGATGTTGAAAACTTAGAACAGGTTTGTGAGTTGCTAATCATAAATAGAGATGCATTTAACAAATAAATATTATCACATCTGAAACAAAAGTAGGAATGCCAAACTTATGCAGCATATCAATACAAAGGCTCAAGTACATTAAAAAAACAAGAACCACATGAGACAGTTGTGAAATATAGACAAGAATATACTTTGCCCTGACAATTATAATGAACTGTGGAGTAGTAAAAAAACGTTCATGTTTGAGACCAACATTTGATGTCCAATGAACCAGAAATCCATAACAGAGACCATCATGGAATGCTGAACCACTGCTGCAAAAAAAGTCCAGAAATATCCAATAGAAAACACTACCTGTCCTGTTCGGAAAAACAACTTTGTGAAACCAACTTGGTACATCTCGGGCAGGATATTGAATTGGTGAAGGATTGCCACAGAGACACTAAGTGCATCTTGGCCAACATTGTTCGCTGGCAAGAGGAAGCCATACCTGCATGAAGAACCAAAGGAATAAAAAGGTTGAACTGTAACGGCTGCAAATGTACAACCCTACCAGACATACTATAAACATTACCGTTTTGCAAACTGCTGGTGAGACATCCGAGTGGGGTAGCCTGATCGAGATATTCGAACTACTTCCAGCACTCCACAACAGCGCAACTGCTGCAAGACAAGTCCTTGCTCAAAGACACCTGGAAGTTGCAATCCATTTGGCTTGATACACCGAATGAAATGAGGTGAAGTGTTTTCCAGTCGCTGCATCAACTTGAAAAGTTGCCCCTATGACAAAAACATTTTATCATTTTCTGGATGTCCAAACACCTTAAATTCAAAACAACGCTATTCAATGTATGTTTAAAATGAGAGAAGCATAAACACCTTAAATTTGGTTGCGACACTCTGTTTCTGGGAATCAGCTCCATTTGACCGACCTCGTTGAGTTGTCGACTTCTGTTCCCCTTTACTGAGATTAGAAGCAAATGATTTTGGCAGGCCAGTGCATGAAGAAAGTAGCTGGATCAAATCAGAATGCAGCAAATCCCTATTTTTCTCCAAAAATGTAGTCGTATCATATACCACCTGTTTGAAGAAATTGAACTATGAATTAAATATCTATGAACTAATTGTAAATTTTCTAATCTAATTTCAACAAAACAAAAATATCCATGATTATACCTCTCCAGCATAGTGCCGAACACGGAATTCTCTGCCTCTTTCTCCTTTGAAGCAAGGATTCCCACTTAGGTGTTGTTTAAGCTTATTAGCTAAAGTTAAATCGGTCCCCTTAGGGAATGTGCACTCTTCATCCAATAATGAAAGTAAGCCTAGTGGTCTCTGCAGAAACCATGTAATAAGTCATTGCTTAGATATACCCTGCTGAACTGGACACTACATAGAAATTGAATTGTACACAGCTTGCTTTGAAACTACTTCTAAAAGCATATTTCTTGAAATCTGCAAACAAATTAACAATAAACACCAATTTCGATAAAAGACAGTCTATAAAGGTTCCAGGTATCCCTCAGCAAGTTTGGGCTCTCCATCAGAAGGATAGATAAGGATTAGCATTGATGAGGCAGCCAACGGGAATCCAGGAAGAGCCTTAGCAGGAGTGGCCAGAAACCACCGAGGAAGATTCATATACACGACATAGGCAATGGAACAAACAACCAGGCAGAAATGGCACACCTAATCAACGCAATGAAATTGTCTTTTTCCATAAAGCATGGCAAGATTGCCTGTCTCTGTCTCTGTGTCATAAGTCTGTAAATAGATTCAGTTTATGTATGCTCTCTCCTTGCATCTGTTGATGATCTTGGGGATCAAAAGTAACTGGATAGTCTGTCTGTTCTGGAATAAAAGTCATTATTGTATGGATAAGTTCTGAAGCAGTCCATATGTAACGAAGATTGAAGATCGATCCTGCTTGTTGGTATCAGAGCCACAGACTTCAGTCTTCAAGCTTCTGTCAAATTTGTAAGAGCTTGTTTATTTAATGAAATATTTGCATACTGTAGCATTTATGCAACATCTCTGCATCGTTTTATTGAGTTTATTGTCATTCAGCTATCTATCTGCATGGATATTATTTCTGTTAAATGATGAGAAGATATTTTAAATCCAGTGGGATGTGAGGCAAATTTTAGGTCTGTAAAGCCGAGGATTGGCGTCTGTGACCATAGGCCATTCCCTGTTATCCTGGTTATTTTCTTATGCTCATATAGGGGCAATCAAGCTTGGTTTAAATCCTTTAGTCCGACCATATCTTCCAGTATCTTCCCTGGTCTGTGTCGGTGATGTCCGACATAATAAATTAATTCTCCGATGCTTTAGTTGGTGGATTTTCTGCACCTCTTTCTGATGGCCCCGCCTTTGCAACTGTTTTTCCTAAATACTCTGTCTCACTCTCTGATCCTTACATATATGAATTCTTAAAAGCTTATATTCTCCCTTCAGGCTTCGATATGTCAGTAAATTCACGAATCATTCAACTCAAGTCTCTCCTGGTTATTCGTTTTGGAAATGATACTCTTCCTCCTATACAGAAAACTGTCCAAAAAACTTCGCGCTTGCACAACGTGGTGGAGAAGTACAAATCCAAGCAAGTTCAACCTGTTACGTTTGACTGGATTGGGATAGAATATCCCAGTGTCTGGGAAAATAAGTATGACAATTTCAAAATCCAAATGATTTCCCATATAGAAGACTTAACAAAGAAACCAGTTCCTTTGTCTACATTCCACAGGTCATTGTCCTTCAAACTCCCAGAAAACAGAAGTCCCTTGTGTTGATCTTTTCATGTTGTCACCTCCTAGAGAAGGTGTAGGAAACATAAAAAGGTTTCCAAGTGGAGAAGAAACTTATCTCCCAGGAAGGAATCTCCCGGCAGTTCCATTCAGACAATATTCTGATGGTCTTAAAACTAAAAGAGAATATTTGCCAATAAGATCTTCAACAATATCTGATTTTGTATCTGATGAATGCAAGCTTCTAAACTATGCAAATTTCCAAGCTCAGTTGACAGGAAATAATATAGACGATTTGCATAGAGAATTACTCAAAGCAAGGAAAGATGTAGAGTCACACAAGGAAGAAATCAGAATCATTTCTGAAAAGATAGAAATCCTCACACATGTCCTGACAGACACCTCAGAGTTAAAAACTCTATGGCCAAAGTAGAAGCCCGCCTTGACCTCCTGGACACCTTATTACATAAAATAAATGAGGCTAAGAAGAGCTCTAAGAAGCCTGTTAGAAATCCCAACATTGTACAGCCTGATATCTTCAGAGATAAAGAAGATGCTAAGAAGCACAAAAGAAACAAATCCTTTGGAATGTTTCAAGCAGAAGATCTGATGCCAGAATGGGGATGTGGTGCTCATAATCAAGCACATCAGTCTGAAAAGACACATTGCTCCTGCAAATCCAAAGGAATGAAATTTCATTCTTTCAGGTCTAGATTCAATCCTGATCATCCTTGGCCCAAGAAAAAGAAAGAAAAAAAAGCCAAGACTGCAGATTTAGCCATGTTTTCAGCAGGACCATCAAATAAAGGAAAACACTCTATGACTCAAAAAGATGAAGATCGAGATCGAGCCACAAGAAGAAAAGAAGTCTTGTCAGCAGTAAGTCAGGAAGTAATAGAGATGATGATCAGAGAAAGAGCAGAAGAACAATTGTCAGCCACATTGATTGAAGAAATCAAGGATTCTCCCATGAAAATCCAGATCCTTGAAAAATGGGAGCAGAAGGCATTTGCAGGCCTAAGAAATGCTTCAAAAATGATGATGAAGATATGGGGATGCATTCAACAATTCTCCATAGACTATGATGATGAAGGTATGTGTTACTGTGATATTAGGTCTGGACCAATGTGTTGGGAGCATTATTCCTTACTGTTACAATTGGCTCGTGAAAAGAGAGAAATTGTTGTTTGTGCAGATACTAGAAACTTAGTAAGAAAACCATGGACTGGATGGATTGAAATTTTGTTTGAAAGATTTATGCCAAGGGAGAAATGGTCATTAAAAGGACCTCAGTTTATTTGTAAATTGCAGCATGAACTTATGATTGCAGCTCAATATGAACTCTGGTTCAAATTCAAGCTAAAATTTGTTGCTGCATCTTTATCTAAACTTGATCCTCCAAAGCTTGTACAATATGAACAGGCATTAAAAGATAAGGATGGAAAAATCCTAGGCATAACCCAAGAAGAGGTACTCCTAACCCTTAAAGTCCGAACTAGCTATCAAGGAGAGTATCTTAAAGATCATAAGCATGCACTTATGCACGGATCATTTGTGGGTCGTTGCCTTGATTTCCTCTTCCCAGTATCAGATGTACCTGAAACTCAGGATCCATATGGATACGACTCCGATATCTCTTGGACTGAAGAAGAGATTCATAATTTGAATAATCGCATGGAGGATTATCGTGGAAGCATTGTGGACCCTAATTTGTACATAGTATCTTTACTTTGTTGGCATGCAATGTTTTATAAAATCTTAAAGAGATGCTCTGTGGGTGGCAGTACACTCCACTTTATACTTTGTGTGTTTGTCGGCTATTTCTTCTTTCTTCCATGGACTGATTTCTTCCTTTTTCTTGGGCCAAGGATGATCAGGATTGAATCTGGACCTGAAAGACTGAAATTTCTTTCCTTTGGATTTGCAGGAGCAATGTGTCTTTTCAGACTGATGTGCTCGATTATGAGCACCACATACCCATTCTGGCATCAGATCTGCTTGAAACATTCCAAAGGATTTGTTTCTTTTATGCTTCTTAGCATCTCTGAAGATATCAGGCTGTACAATGTTGGGATTTCTAACAGGCTTATGAGAGGTCTGCTTAACCTCATTTATTTTATGTAATAAGGTGTCCAGGACGTCAAGGCGGGCTTCTACTTTGGCCATAGAGTTTTTCAACTCTGAGGTGTCTGTTAGGACATGTGTGAGGATTTCTATCTTTTCAAAAATGATTCTGATTTCTTCCTTGTGTGACTCTGCATCTTTCCTTGCTTTGAGTAATTTTCTATGCAAATCGTCTATATTATTTCCTGTCAACTGAGCTTGGAAATTTGCATAGTTTGGAAGCTTGCATTCATCAGATACAGAATCAGATATTGCTGAAGATCTTATTGGCAAATATTCTCTTTTCGTTTTAAGCTCATCAGAATATTGTCCGAATGGAACTGTCGGGAGATTCCTTTCTGGGAGATAAGTTTCTTCTCCACTTGGAAACCTTTTTATGTTTCCTACACCTTCTCTAGGAAGTGACAACATGAAAAGATCAACACTTGGGACTTCTGTTTTCAAAGATCTGTGACCTTGCAGATTATTAATTTTTTCTTGGCAAGTAGGGCATTCAAGGTGTTTCCCTATATGTTTGTGTGAGCTTGACCTACTGGATGAAGAAGATGTAGCAATCTGGTTACAGGTGTGTTTCATCTCAGATGCAGGAGGATTCAGTTCTTGGAGTTTTAAGGAAAATGACCTGTGGAATGTAGACAAAGGAACTGGTTTCTTTGTTAAGTCTTTTATATTGGAAATCATTTGGATTTTGAAATTGTCATACTTTTTTTCCCAGGGAGTGGGATATTCTATCCCAATCCAGTCAAACGTAACAGGATGAACTTGCTTGGATTTGTCCTTCTCCACCACGCTATGCAAGTGCAAAGTTTTTTGGACAGTTTTATGTAAAGGAGGAAGAGTATCATTGCCAAAACGAATAACCAGGAGAGACTTGAGTTGAATGATTCATGAATTTACTAACATATCGAAGCCTGAAAGGACAATATAAGCTTTTAAAAATTCATATATGTAAGGACCAGAGAGTGAGACAGAGTTTTTAGGAAAAACAGTTGTAAAGGCGGGACCATCAGAAAGAGGTGCAAGAAATCCACCAACTAAAGCATCGAAGAATTTATTACGTCGGATATCAATGACATGGGCCGCTCAGCTAGGTAAAGACACTCAAGAATTGAGAAGAAGTAATATTTAACCAGGATAGATCAGGGTTAATTTTCACAGAATGGCCAAAGGGATTTCAGGGAAAGCCAGAGCGGGAAGAATGGCCAGAGACCACCAAGAGAGATTCATGGTCATCTCTATACACAACATAAGCACAATTAAGTTTGTTTTTTTCTTAAAGCCTAGCAAGATTGCCCTGGAAGGAGTCTCAAAAATCATCCATTGATCAGTTAAAGAGGAGAAGAAAACATTTCATGGAAATTAGATGGCCAGCTCAGTTGGGTTAAATACACTCTCAAGAATAGGGAAGAAGTAACTTGTAACCATGTAATATCCCTAATTCCGCATATCAGAATATATGCCTCAACTGCCGACTACTAACTGCGGTTAAAGGTTTTTCTTTGTGTTTCAATGGTTTTGAATGTGTTTCTTGTGTTTAGCAATATATAATCAAACATGCAATAGATATAAAACACACAATAACTGCGACCAAAATAAATTATGAAATATCACTGAAGGTACAATACCACGTGCGGGGAAAATAAATGAATCTCTTAGCTAGATCAAGACTAATGGATCTTAGCTGGAATACACACAACAATGTTAAATCAAAATACTCGGTATGAAGGATGATGTTGGATCAGTGGATGAGCAAGATGAAATGTTGCATGCTATGGCCACTGCTGCAAGACTAGAACGTTCGCCCTGGTGGTTAGTCTCCTTGGATAACCCTGAAATTTGTCTCAAATTGTGCGCCCTGACCTCAAACACTCACTCAGTAACTGTTAGACTGAAGATCGGCCCTTTACTAACTTGTACGGACCCCGGATGGGATCCCCAAGGGGTTTGCGACCCTCCTCAACTCAACTATTGCGCCCTAGTGATTCCACTATTGGAATCTGGCTGTAACTCTCTCAATCTAAGCACCCTCGCATCCTCTGAACTGGGTCAAAAGGGTTTCCCTGGATCTGGTCCGGTGATCTCTCTGGAACCCTGAATGTGCCTCCCCAAGTGTTGCGCCCTAAATAGTTGACTAGTGCGCCCTAGATGATTCCTCCGTCGGAATCTGGAGAGTAATATCTCAAAAGATGAGCCCTACCTTCCTCTCAACTGGGTCGGAAGGAAATCTTTGGATTCTCCCTGGTCGGGATAGGCTAAACCCTCGAGTCTTCCAACTCTCACACCCTCTCTCTGAAGAAGTGCGCCCTAGCTGTCTGAACCTGTAAATTTCTTCCTGCAAACCGATGAAAGACCTGAGTGATCTTTTCGATGACTAGGGTGTGTCTCTCAGCACCAAAATCAACCAACTGGTGTCTTCCTACTGGAATCCACAATCTCCATTGATTTGCCTGAACCTGTGTTTTTTGCTCAGAGCTCAAATGTCAAATCATAAACTGGCATAATGAGGAATTAGGTCGCTTTTCCCTTCATATACCCACTCAAACCCTAATTCTTTGTTGACCTCTATATTTAGCTACTTAGACACCCCTCTATTTTTAGCTTAATTCACTTAAAAGGCATTTTTCCCACTTTTCACTTAATGTCACTTTCGAAATATAACATTCCCTAGTGAAATGACACCAAATGACCTTGTTTCCCCTGTTTCTCCCTGCCTATATTCTAAAAGGGGATGTTTAGACTACTAAGCCATCCTCTCTGGAGCTCCTACTCAGAAAGGGACATTACAAACCATGTCAAGCATTTGGCAAACAAGATGGCATACCTTCTAGTCAATTCGACTACCCATGACTAGGAATTGCAGCTGAAACTTTGGCTGCCATAATTTTCAACTAAGGAAGAAGATTGGCAATCTAAGTTGCCAAGGATGCTAAGGGAACCTTCTTTGTTTACTCCATGGTCATAAGAATGTCATTTGTTTGGCCTCCGAGGGAAACCATAGTCATTGATTTATAGTTGGTTTTTATTCTCCAAAATTTGGCAGTCTCTCATTTAATTCTCAATCTATTCGGCAACCCATTTGTGCATATCAGATCAACTCTCGATCGTTCATGGATTATTTTTGTTACCACTCCTGATGCATGAAGACTTGTACTAGTATTGAAGACCTTTTTCAGCAGGTTGTTCAGGGACGATTTGGTTTGGAGGACTTGGTTGCAGCTTTTGATGTCTACTCCATCATTGAGGATCACCTTTTGAGGCATTGCTACATAGTTTGAAGCGTGGTAGCATGATACTATTGCAGGGATGTACGGTAAGCTTAACCGTGATGATACAAATGATGCCATTGGAAAATTTATTTTTTCCAATGGCATTCCTTTCCATGTTAGTTGCTCTCCTTGTTATAAGGAGATGGTCCTTGCAATTGCAACATCGAGACCCTCATATGTACCTGCAAGTGAACATAAGTTGAGGACAATGATTTTAAAAAGGAAAGAGCCTAATATTAATGTGTAGAAAGAGTGGATGAGACAAGCATGGGTGAGGGCAAGTTGTTCTATTGTTATGGATGGGTGAATGGACATTGACAAACATCCACTTATCAACATCATAGTTACATGTCGAGATGGGCATTTATTTCTTAAAGCTATTGATTGTTCTGAAAAGCACAAAGATGCAACTTTCCAATTTGAGCTTCTTCAAGATGCTATAGAGAAGGTTGGGCCTACCAATGTTTTACAGGTTGTGATAGATGCAACAACAATGTGTAGATCAGTCGGGTTACTAATTCAGGGTAAATACAAGCATATATTTTGGACCCATTATTGTGTGCATGCACTCAATAATGCATTGAAAGACATTGGCAAAATTCAGTGGGCATCCACCATGTGACAGTTGCGAGAGATGTGCAAATGTTTATCTGCAACCACCACACCTCCTTAACCATGTTCAAGTCTCACTCGATGAAGGAATTCCTCAAGCCCACAAAGACTAGATATGCTAGCTAGTTTCTCTTAATAGAGAAGATGTTGGAGATGCAATCAACCTTGCAAGCCATGGTTGTAACTTTGGATTAGAACAGGGGCATAGAATCCAAGATAGATGAGGGGAAGAACATCAAGCTTTGGATATTGGATAATGATTGGTTGATCTAGGAGGATCTCCACACAAGGATTCATTACTTTGCACACCATGGATTCGTATTCCAAACGGATCCGGAGACGTAGCCAGAAGGTTCTGGTGAACTCCGTTAACACATGGGTGTCAAATTATATGTGTGAGTTTTGTTTGCATTCCCACTCAATTAAGTAGAGATTTGATTACACATATGCACATCATGATGACAATTTTCTCATGTTCACATGTGAATAAGCATCAGTAAAAGGTCCTCATTGGAGGATTTTTGTAGAGAAAGATCTCACAGAAATTCTCGGATCATTGGTGGACAAATTGTAGTTATGTGTTGTCATTCTTACACCCTATAGTTGAGGTCATTCGCTACACTGACATAGATTCTCCTAGTCTTGGGGAAAACTATGAGACTTTTGATAGCATGTTGGGTCAAGTGAAGGAAACCATTCGTGAGAAAGAGCCCTCCTTAGAGTTCTATTAACCAGATCCAACCCATTATTCAGCATAGGTGGGATTGAATGAACACACATTTTCACATGGAAGCGTATGCACTCAATCCAAAATGGTATATGGCAATGCCTAGTAGAATTCTTCCCATTGAGGATCCAAAGATCAAGAAGGGATTTCAAGCCACCATTACAAAGATCTACAATGCAAAAGAGAGGAAAACACTTAGGAGACGGTGAATGTAATTTGCAAGTCTGAATGGTCACTTCAACATGCCTAATGTGAGGGAAGATCATATTGACTTAGGCCAAGATGACCCCATTGGTTGGTGGACCATGCATGGGGATGATGCTCCAGAGATCCAACATCCTGCTATTCGTTTATTTTCTTAGATTGCTAGTTCCTCCACAATAGCGAGGAATTGATCCACATATAACTTCATCCACTCTATCAAGAGGAATAGACTTGCCTCTAGGAGAGCAGAGAAGCTAGTTGCAGTGTTGATGTTTGTAGCATCGGACAGGTACTTCCGCACGTCTAGTGTCGGACGTGTGGAAGTAGTCCAAAGGGCCATTCAGAAACTTTGGAAATTCATTTTAATTAAAGGAATTATTAAAGTGAATTATTGAGTTAGGAAAAGTTTAATAAAATGTAATTTAATTACATTAGTGATTTAAACCTAATCTCAACCATTAATCTCAAGTGAGGTGAGATCTAATCTCAATAGTCAATCACTTTGGAGATTAAGGTTAGGGATTCAACTCAATGTTATAAAATGCAGCCAAGGTGAAAGGAAAAGACACAAAGCAGCAACACAAGTGTTGAGACTTAGTGACTCACAAGGAGAGCAAGAGGACTTTTTGCTCAATCCAAACGAGATGAGAGAAAGTGGGCAGTGATAGACAAATCTGATAGCAAGGGCAAATATGTGCAATACACACAGGTAGATCTAGGCGGCAGGTACAGCCACAGCTATAGTCTGTATTCATCGTACAAAACGTACATGGCGCAGGTGTATGCGTCAGAGAGACAACACAGGCACGGGTGTACCCGTCGCACATGCTATACATGGCACGAATACGCAACGGAGCAACAGGCACACTTTGTACATATCGTCTTGTTAACCTTTGAATTTTCAACCTTGAAAATCTTGAGGGTTAAAAGCCAGCATACACTATTTAGGCTGGCATTCAGAGATTTTCCCGGAGTTTTAGCACTTGTGTGAACCAAAGGTTGGTTCCCATCAGACACAGGTACAATATTGGTATTGTGGTTGTTTTTGTTTCAAAGATTGAGTTAGCACAATTTCACAGGGATTTGAGAGAGATTTCTATATATAGCATGTGACCTTGCTTTTTAGTAGAAAGTGACTGGAGACTCACTTGACAATTTTGAGCATACAAGGTTGGTCCTTGCATGATACTGAGCCTGATGGCATTTTTCCAAGGATCATGCAAGTACTTTCTATTTTTAACAGGTTGAGCTTCAGGCCTTAGATCAAGATTCTGAGCATGTATTGATCCTTGAGACATTCTGAGTCTTTAGGACCTTTTCCGAGATGACTTGTTAGTATCTTTATTTTTAGCAGGGGGGCATCAAGGCTTGCATGTCAATTCTAATTGCATATTTGGAATCCTCACGAAAAAACAAATCCGATGAGTTAATATCATTGACGCGCGACGAGATTCTAATTTAGCAGTGTTTACTTTTAGATATTTGACACATGGCGGTGTTCTCCTAGTCATCCTGGATGTTTTTGACAGATTACTATTTTTTTAGGAGTTGAACCTTGTTTTTAGTAGTTTCTATTTATAGCAGGGGTGGTCTCCTCCAATGGCGACAAGTGCCATGGTCAAATTCCGACATTTGGCAGTGATATAATGTGACATGTGGCAGCCGGGTGGCTTAATTAATGAGGGGGCACACTTTCCAAGGATAAAAGCATCAAAAGACAATTAATTGATTAATGAAGGGCATATGGATGAGGTGGCAAGTTAACTTGGGCGTGATTGAGCAAATCAAGGCTTAAATCACTCAATTTCCTCTCACACGCCATAAATACCACTTTTCCTGCATTAAACTCTATTAAAAGCTTTTTGAATACCTCTTAAACATTAAATCCCTAAAAAATAGGGCGTATTCTCCCTCCTTGGCTAATGCATGCATGTCTTGGCCAAATTTAGCCTAAGAACATGCGTTTAATTCCTAATTTCTTCCTCCATGCATCTAACTCCTTTTTAAAACCTCAAGTGCATGGTTTTATCCCTCATTAATTACCTTCCCATCCTCTTATGCGCCCCTCACTCTCTCTCTTCTCCCACGCATGTGGCACACTTTTCCACTTAACTTCACCTTCTTCTCTCCATGTGCCACCTCCTATTTCCTACTCCCTAGCACATCTCTCCACTTGTGCACCTCTTCTACACTCTCTCCCTCACACGTGGGGTTTTATTTGTCATTCTCCCACTCCCAAGTGTGCCTCCTCCCTAAAAAATAGGGAGCAAACTCTCTCTTTCCCACTTCTCATGCGCCTACACTCCTTCGCTGTCACACGTGGGAGGATTGATTTGGTTTACCTTGAGCGCAAGTGTTCCTCACTCACACTCACTATCTCATGTGCTTTCTTATTCCTTCTCCCTCTCTCAAAATGTGCCCTCTTGGTTTCTTGTGGTGAAGTGCACTTCCATTGCTATATATTGGAGGCTTGGTTACATTATTATGGTTGGATCTTTGCAACAACAACATTCATTACTTTCTCTCTCTCTTCTCATTCTGCTTAGACTACCTACTCTTTCTTTGTGTGAAGATTATCATAGTGTTGGTTCTTGTGTTTGTTGATGGGGTGCAATCAACCTTTCTGTGGCTATTAATATAGAAGTGTTGTGCTTGTTTTCGAGTTTTCATTCTTGTCGGTATTATGTTATCTCTTTATGCATTGAATTAATAGTTCATTACAATTTATTGTGATAAATTCTCTATCTTTTAAGTGGTTTTATCCTCTCTTTCTTCCATCTTTCTCACGCCAACACTGCAGGGTCCTTCCAAGGGAAGTTAAAACTATATTTTCCTAATGTCTTGGCGAGGTGTTTACACACTATCCAAGACATATTTGTTGTTGTTGGCACGCACCAGCCCGAACAGAGGAGGCTTGCCCGTGACAATTTGGGACATTCTCTCCTTGTATTAGCCACTTTTCCATCTCTGATTTTTTTAATATATCAGATCTGATTGGAGGGTGAAAAAGTGTGCTAACATATCCAAGGCGCGGGTATGCGCCGGACAGACTGCATAGGCACGGGTACACAACTAACAGGCTGTACAGGGCACGTACAGGGCCTCTAAATGGCCATACAGTTTTGTGCAGAGGTGTTGGGTTGCAAGGTTTTGGCTGTAGTTTTGTCTCTTTTTCTCAGTGGGAAGATTTTCCCAGTTTAGGAGCCCTTGTAAGCTTCAAATCATTATTAATGAAAAGTTGATCTTGAAAGGCAGAAAATTTGTTGTGTATGTGTGATTGTGAAATCGGTTTCAACTTTCATTTGCTTTGATTGTTTATTTCCATTAATTATTCCAATTAGTGTATTTTATTCTTTGAGCTGCAATTTAATTTTAAGCAAGGAAATCACAAGGAATTAATTTAGCTAGGCACTAGGATTAGAAAATTAACAAGGTACCAAAGTTTCACTCTGGAGAGGAGGCTGATTTCAAGAGATCTCATCAGATTTATAAACCAGCAGTGAAATTCTTGTGGGTGCTTGAAGGAATAAGCACACAACAGTTGATTTTTTTTAGATCTAGAAATGGCAACAGCCAGTCTCAGGTTTGAAGACAAGTTGGATGGAGCATCAAACTTCATGTCCTGGAAGGCAAGGGTAACCTTGCTTTTGAAGGAACGTGACCTTTGGGAGATCTTTTGAAGGAACGTGACCTTTGGGAGATTGTAGAAAAGCTTGGTCTTGTACCGACAGATGCAGAACTAAAGGCGACTCATGAGACGAAGGACATCAGAGCTCAAAGAGTGATTATGAATGTTGTAAAGGATCATTTGATCCCTCACTTGGCAGAGAAGCAATCAGCGAGTGAGATGTTCAAGGCTCTAGTGGATTTGTTCCATAGTGACAATATGAACATGAAGATGATGTTGAGGAACAAGCTCAAATCCATCTAGATGTCAAGGTCTGATAATGTTAACAGCTACTTCATGAGGATCACTCAGATATGTGATCAACTTGCAGCTATTGGGGAGAAAGTGGACGACGTAGAACTTGTAAATGTGGCATTGAATGGTTTCACCAAGTCATGGGAACCATTTGTCAAGGGAGTCTATGCTCGGGAGAAACTTCCCAATTGGGAGAGGCTTTGGGGTGATTGCATCCAGGAAGAGACTCAGGAGGAGTCTAAAGCCAACAAGAAAGGAGATGGAGAGGAGAACCTGGCCCTAGTCAGTCAAGCCAAGAAGGGAAAAGGAAAAAGTTCCAAGGGTAACAATTAGGGGGCAATCTCACAGCCAGGGAAGCAGAAGGACTTCAGTAAGAACAAGTGCTTTGTGTCCCGCAAGAATAGTCATTATGCATATCAATGTCCAAAGAAGAAGAAGGTTAAGGGAAAATCGCAACAGGTAGCAGCATCAACAAAAACTCAGTTGGATGAGTTTGCAGCAAAGTTTGAGAAGGACTTCTCAGTGACAACCAAATTTGGCTCACCAATTAAATATCCAAAATATCTAGAATACAATGTAGAAATTCATGTGAATAACAATATATAATAAATGTATGAGTAATGACAGTATGAGATATTTACAAAAGCGAAAGGAGTGTTGTATATATACCCATGTAGGGGTGCCCTTTCATAAGAGACGTGACCTTTCGACAAGAAGGTGTCTCTTCATAACATATTTAGTTATTGAGTAATAATTATTATTATTTAATCATTATCTATTTATATGTATATTTGTGTTCATAACATTCTCACTAGTTTTCTGCCTTTCTACCAGCACCGTCACCAAGAGTGCGTGGTACTTGGACAGTGGTGCATCATGTCACGTGACAGAAGCACGGGAGTCATTCAGCGATCTAACGGAGAAGGACTCGGGGATCCATGTGGAGCTTGGTGGCGATGCCAAGTATGCAATGAAGAGGGCAGGAACAATCTTGTTCCGGCTAGAGTCAGGTAGTTCGTTGGACGCTGAGGATGTGTTATATGTACCAAGACTAAAGAAGAATTCGCTCTCAGTCTCATTATGGAGGATTGGTTTTTTGTCGTCATGTTCAAGAAAGGGAAAGTGCTCATACGTCCAGAGGGAGCTAGCCCTGACACAGTAGTGAGCTTTGGGGTTAGAGAGGGAAATTTATACAAGTTGTGGGGCAAGCCTATTCAGGCCTTGGCACATGATAGTGACAACCAGTGTGATTTATGGCACAGCAGGATGGGACACCTGCACTACAGGGCATTGCCAATCCTGAGGGAGATTGTCATTGGTCTCCCAAATTTCAGTGTTGAGCAGCAAGGCATGTGTAGAGGGTGTGTACTTGGCAAGAATGCCAAGGTTGCTTTTCCAAGCAACGAGACTGAGTCCAAGGGGATCTTGGATCTTATACATTCAAATGTGAGTGGATCGATGTCACTGGCATCAGTGCAAGGAGCACTATATTATGTGACGTTCATTGATGACCTTTCCAGGAAAACCTGGAACTTCTTTACGAAGACCAAGGATGAGGCCTTCGGTCAGTTCCAAGAGTTCAAGGCCCGGGTGGAGAACCAAATAGGGAAGAGGATCAAGGTCTTGAGATCGGATAATGGGGGTCAGTACACCTCCCATGACTTCAAGGATTTCTGCAAGAAGGTGGGGATCAAGAGTGAGTTGACAGTCTCGTACAACCCTCAGCAGAATGGGGTCACGGAGAGAAAGAACCGGTCCATCATCAGTTTTGCCAAGGCTATGATACATGACTAGGACTTGCCTATGTTCCCTTGGGCAGAGGTATGTAACACAACAGTATATGCGCAGAACACAAGTACTTACAGGATAGTGGGGGACAAGACTCCTGAGGAAACATTCACGAGAGTGAAGCCATCGATAGGACATTTGAGGATCTTTGGTTGTCGAGTATACATCCATGTTCTTGTGGAGGAGAGGACGATGTTGGAGCCTTCAGGAGAGAAGGGCATATTCGTGGGGTACAGCGAGACCTCAAAGGCTTATAGAATCTTCATACCAGCACATAGGAAGACAATTATGAGCAAAGATGTTAAGTTCGAGGAGAACCTAGCATCTAGGAAATCTCATGAGTTACCACCGGTGGTAGAGAACAAGGAGCAGGAGGCTCCAAAGGGAGAACAACGTTCAAAGGCTTCTAGTTCACGGAGTCAGACTTCAGGTGGGGAGGAGTTAGCTCCTTCTAGCTCTGTCAGGAGACCCAGGTGGTTTACACATATATTGAAGGATGCTCAGGAGCATGTTGAAGCTCCTAGGAGCACATTTAGGGAGAGCAGGCCTTCGAAGAAGTTTCCAAATTTTATGGCACTAATGAGTAATGTCATTGAAGAGAAAGCAGGCCAGCAAGTATCAGAATGCCATGATGGAGGATGATGTGTTGGACATTGTGCCAGGATCAGAGGGGCAGCCAGTTCCAGGTGGTTCTTCCAAAAGTACCTTCCTTGCTAAGAGGGAGTGTTGATGTTTGTAGTATCGAACATGTACTTTCGTATAGGTCTAGTGTCGAACATGTGGAAGTAGTCCAAAGGACCTTTCTGAAACTTTGGAAATTCACTTTAATTAAAGGAATTATTAAAGTGAATTATTGAGTTAGGAAAAGTTTAATAAAATGTAATTTAATTACAGTAGTGATTTAGACTTAATCTCAATTGTTAATCTCAAGTGAGGTGAGATCTAATCTCAACCGTCAATCACTTTGGAGATTATGGTTAGAGATTCGACTCAATGTTATAAAACGCAGCCAAGGTGAAAGGAGAAGACACACAGCAGCAACACAAATAAGTGTTGAGAGTTAGTGACTCACAAGGAGAGCAAGAGAAGGACTTTTTGCTCAGTCCAAAAGAGAAGAGAGCACGTGGGAAGCAACAAACAGATCTGATAGCAAGGACAAATCTGAGCAGTCCGCACAAGCAGATCTGAGCAGCAAGTACGCTACAGGTACAATTTGTTCACATCGTATAGAACGTACAGAGAAAGAGTGTATGCATAGAATAGACTGCACATGCGCAGGTGTACGTGTCGCATAGGCTATACAAGTCACGGATACGTAGCAGAGCAGCAGGTACACTCTATACATATCGTCTAGAGTGTGGGTTGTTAGAATATAATGAATGTGCTCGTTTTACCATCGACAATATCACTATTGTCACCCAACCATAGGCCGAAGCCACCCTCCGAGCACCTTAACCTTGACAGAGAATCATTCTGAAAGCAAACCCTAGGCTAGATAGCCAAACAAAGGGTAGCGCACCTTTCTCCAAGGATAACGCACCAAACAAGAGCTGATCAGATAGTCCAAACCATAACCAAGAGATAGTCCAAGCCAAAGTGTAATCTGCTAGCTGCAGCAGCTGCAACAGCAACTCTCCTCCAGACTTGTGCACAAAACTGCCCAACTGCAATGCGCACAAGTGAGCTCTGCAGTTCTGAGAATGCCTGCCAGAATGAAGACCGACCTCCTGTATTTATACTAATTTTGGCTAATTGCCTAGGCCGACTTCTCATTCTGGGTGTTGTCGCAAGAGTTGACTCTAGGCTGTGAAAGAGCCAAACCTTAGCACATTTTTAAAGGAAATAAATCTTGTTGATTGATCAGTCATAGGAAGCTTCTAGAACCAGGTCTAAAATAGTCATTCCACTCATTTATAGATCAGAACCAAAAGGCATGACCTCGTTTGTCTAATTCATTTTAAAAAATCATGAGGATGGATAGCAGATAGGGATGAACAAAACTGAAAGAAAAAGCCAAGCATCTGGTCTTCCTTTCAATAGAAGAAATAACACTGAAACTTCAAATATCTGAACGCAGGTCTTGTCTCACTCATAGAAAGACAGAGGAAAGGCTGTGAACAAATAAACCTGTAAATGCGGCAAAACGATTAAGGCGCAGGTCTTGTTCTACTCACGGCAAAACAGAGGAAAAACTGCACATTAAGGGATGCTTCAAATAGCTACAGCAGAGGTTGTACTGAATTGTAACCATTACAAGCTGAAATAATGAACATAAGGCAGAAAAAGCAGTGATGAAAACTTCAGAAACGATAATACAGGAAGAAAACGGAATTAGACAGTGACAAAGTATAGAATCTCTTGGCACTCTGTTCTATATTTGATAAAAAATGCATTACAAACCCAGCCTCTCAAGGCTCCCGGGTTTTCCTCCTTTTTTCTGTTACATACATCAGTCTTAAAAAAAAAAAAAAAAAAAACCCTTCGTGATCCAGGAATCTGAAGCGGTTGGCCTTCTCCGGATCTGCGAATGCCAGGTGCGTCTGCCAGAAGCTCTGTTGTTACAAAGATTGGTATGCGCTGGAAAATGTTGCCACTCTTATCATTAGTGTTTTTGTGATTATGATTCTTAGCAAATAACCGAGTATGGTGACACTTCTGATCCTAAAATTTTAATTTAAACTTCATGTGACTATTTCCTGTAGCTGTTTGACAACTTGAAAAGTGTCATGCAGTAAACACTGAAGTGATTTCTTGGCACCTCACAATGCCCGCAGCTCCTGAATAGCACAACCATCTCTC
>ML785786.1:80841-91358 GCA_009831015.1 Picea engelmannii | reverse complement strand
ATCCTTATCTTATAGGTATAGTTCTTCTTGGAACATATTATCTTCTAAGAGATAGATATACAAGATATGTACAGAGATTATGCAAACAAGATATGTACAAGAACTAAGAAGAGTATTGTTACCTTGTCTTTAGAGGAAGAAGTGTGGTTCATCTTGCTTAGTCTTCTTTGAAGGTTCCTTTTCTTCGGCAACTGATGCTTCGTGTGTCTCCTTCCTTTTCTTTAGCTTGGGACAATGATTCTTATAGTGACCATAGTTGAAGCATTGTATTTCTGACATATCTTTCTCTAGATTTGGCTTCTTTCCAAACTTCCTTTTGTTCCTGGAATTCTTGAATCTTGTTGTGAAGGCTTGATCATCATATTTCTTTTGAGGTTTCTCTTTTGCACTGATCCTTGATTCTTCTTGAGCACAGCAAGTCCAAAGTTCTTCAAATGTAGGATACTCCTTCCTTGTGTTCATACTTGNGGCAAATGCATCCCATGTCTTGG
The DNA here is from genome assembly GCA_009831015.1 of Picea engelmannii. Classification (NCBI taxonomy): domain Eukaryota; kingdom Viridiplantae; phylum Streptophyta; class Pinopsida; order Pinales; family Pinaceae; genus Picea; species Picea engelmannii. The sequence continues at coordinate 90,867 of ML785786.1, read as the reverse complement.
GAAGACCATTGAGTACTATGTTTACCAGTTCCTTCTCTGAGATGATTTCTTCAATAGCTTGTAGTTGATCTCTTAACTGAGAGATCCTCACAAAGTATGATGTTACGTTGTCATCATCATTCATCTTCATGTCACGGAACTCATTCTTCAGACTCATTACTTGTCCAATGTTTCTGACTGAGAAGAGGTTTGTTAAGGCATTGTACATCTTCTTTGATGAGTCAAGATGGAAGATGTAGGGTATCAAGTGGTCTTTTATAGAGTCCACTATGATACTCGTGGCATTGATTTCACCGTCTTTGAACTTCTCCATAACTGCAACGTTCTGTGGTTCCTTCTCTTTTCCTTCTTCAAACTCTGGTCCCGCGATCTTTCCTTTCACGATATCCAGCACCTTATTCTTGGCAAGGATGAGGTCAATCCTTGTCTTCCACGCTCTGAAGTTAGAAGCTCCATCTAACTTGTTTTTTGACTTCATAGAGTAAGTCATGGCTGCTTTGACTTAGTCAACCCTAGATTTGACCAAAAACTCAAACTTGACGTCTTGGCTTGCTGAGAGTACCAGGAGATGCGCTAGGCTAGGGCGCACTGGTCTATCTAGAAATTACGTCAATCCCTTCACTGAAGGGGCCTCAACAAGAGGGTTAGGGTTTCTGCAATTGCACCTGCCAGTAACCCTAGCGGCAGTTCTTTGGTGACTGCTCCTACTAGAAACCCTAGCGGCAGTTCTTCAGCGAGCTTAGTATCCTAATGGCTATGCTTCCTTCCAGCGGTTAAACTGAATGAAGGAGGTGTGGGCCCATAACCTGTTAGAATATAATGGATGTGCTCGTTTTACCATCGACAATATCACTATTGTCACCCAACCATAGGCCGAAGCCACCCTCAGAGCACCTTAACCTTGACAGAGAATCATTCTGGAAGCAAACCCTAGGCTAGATAGCCAAACAAAGGGTAGCGCACCTTTCTCCAAGGATAGCGCACCAAACAAGAGCTGGTCATATAGTCCAAACCATAACCAAGAGATAGTCCAAGCCAAAGCGTAATCTGCTAGCTGCAACAGCTGCAACGGCAGCTCTCCTCCAGACTTGCGCACAAAACTGCCCAACTGCAGTGTGCACAAGTGAGCTCTGCAGTTCTGAGAATGCCTGCCAGAATGAAGACTGGTCTCCTGTATTTATACTAATTATGGCTAATTGCCTGGGCCGACTTCTCATTCTGGGTACCTATTTACTCAGTATATATTATTTCTTTTGGCCGACTTCTTCTCTTGGAGGCTAATAACCTAATACAAATTATCCTCTTGAGCCGACTTGTCTTCTAGGGTTATTAGCCAACTCATTAGGGTTTCTTCTTGCTTCCCGAAATATTCTATTCTCGTCATGTTTACATGTGGAGGTAAATACCTCCCACAGCTACCATAATGTCAACATGGGTACACGCAGGACAGACTGCATAGGTGCATGTAAGCAACTGACAATAGGGCCTCTAACAGGCCATACAGTTCTGAGCAAAGGTGTTGGGAAATTTTTCCCAGTTTGGGATCCCTTGTAGGCTTGGAATCATTATTAATGAAAAGTTGATCTTGAAGGGAAGAAAATTCACTATGTATGTGTAATTGTGAAATTGGTTTCATTTGCTTCAACGTTACACTTATCGTTATCGAGAATTTATCGTCGGGGGTCCAAAATTGAAATTATCAATAATATTAGGGAAATTATCAAGAAATTTTAAAAAATACAAAAATAATCATGTTTTCAACTTTTTAAACTTCTAAAGCAACATCAACATCAAACAAACACATTGCCACATAAATATGAAAATAAAACTGCAATATAAGATATATAAGATGTCAAGTAGTACATCAAACATCAATACTGAAATATGATATCTGTCATGACTCTTGAGTTATCATTCCTAATAAGATAATACAAAATCACATCAAAACAAAAATAAATGTATCTCATGAGATGATAATCATGAGGCATTTAGGTACTACAAGCCTACAAGGCTAAGCATGACGCACTAAGATATCAACGATTCCCTCTACCCCTTTAAAAGAAGGTGGATGGCGCTTTTCCTCTAGAACAGTAGGTGGATGTTTTAAGGTTGATCCTGAGGTGGTAGGTGCAACTCCTGGGGATAACAAGTCTAAGGTGGAAAATGGAGTGGGATGTCTTCCACCTCTTCCCCTAATTGGCAGTCTCCCGACTCTCTGTGGAGGTTGTGGCACTGGCTCAGGAAAACTCTCAATGTCCTCATGTTGCTCCAAATTTGTCTCTCCTGTAAGTGGAAGATTCTCTGGCTCTGATACCTCCTCCCCCTCCAACTCATCAACATCATGCTCCAACCACTCAGGTGCCTCCTCCATGACAGGCGCCTCGATCTCCACCCTCGTGGTGTCAATCGAATCCAATGAAATGTCATCAGTGTCGGGTACTTTGTTTATCTGCTTCACCCACAACCTGAGATTGTAGTAGACATAGACCATGTCATTGAGGCGGTGGACATCTAACCTTGGGACAATTTGTAATTAGAGGATGAATCATGATGTCCCATGGGCATAAATTAAAATTAATGAGATCATAAAAAATTAAAATTTTAATTTGAACATTTCTAACCTGTTGTGCTTCTTGGTGTGTATCTTTTCAAAGACACTCCAATTGCGCTCACACACTGAAGAGCTACAAGTTTGACTCAGCACCCGAATGGCAAGTTTTTGCAACTCTGGGACTCTACTACCATAGTTTGCCCACCAAACATCTATAGCAAATAAATGGAAAGGAAAGACAACGAATTATATTCCCATTGAGTAATAAATATTTAATAGATAGAGAGGGAGGACATCGAAATTTGAAAGTTTGAAACAAATTTTACTTGTAGCTTACCTGGCATCGTAGTGGTCCTTTTTGGATGGCCATCTCATACCCAAATGTCCCAGCACTCAACTTATATATCTGAATTTGTTTAGAAATCTCTGAGTGTTTAGCAGGAGTCAACACCATCCTCTGAACACAATGGAAAAATCCATCCATAACCTCTGCATCAAACCTAAATCCACATGCATAAGAGTATGTGGGGTTGAGGTAGAGACTTGTTGTATGAATCGGACGATGGAGAGTGTTGTTCCATCCCTCATCAATCACACTCCATATCTCAACTCGTCTAGTGAATCCCTCTTCCCCCTTGTCCTCATAGTATCGATGGATAGCTTCCTTGGCCCTATCCATGGCCTCATACAAGTAGCCCATTGCGGGCTTCTCACCATCAACCAAGCAAAGAACCCTTACCAAAGGTTCACTGATAGCACACAACTCCTGCACTCCCATCCAAAAACTCTGATCGTGTCTCACAAATAGGGCTATGGCTTGCCCATCCGCTTGAGTGTTATAGACACAACCATTCCACTCATCCGAAAGAAACATCCTCTGCAACTCCAACATAGAATTGTGAAGAGATTGAAGAGCAATGAAGCTTGTTGCAAAACACGTGATAGTAGGATGGACCAACTCCTTGTTCCCTCTGAATTGTCTCATGAGTGTAAGAACAAATGTATGATTATATATATATATTGTAACACTCCTAGCCGACTCAACAATTTCCTTGATCCAAGGAATTTTGCCCATGTCCTCTAGCATCAATTCAATGCAATGAACAGCACAAGGAGTCCAATATAAGGTCTGATACCTCTCCATCAGCAACTTGCCAGCAGCAACATAATTAACAGCATTGTCCGTAATGACTTGGACAACATACTGCGGGCCTATCTCCTGGATGAAGCTATCCAACAATTCACATAGTAACTGTGCATCTTTAACATATGCAAATGCATCAACAGATTTGATAAACATTGTCCCCCTAGGACAATTAACCAAGAAATTGAGAATGGACATACCCTTCCCATCTGTCCAACCGTTTGACATAACGGTGCATCCTATGATCTCCCATGATTCCCTCAGTTCGCGCAATCTCCTTGTGTAATCGATCTTTTCTCCTTGAAGGAGAGGACCTATCAAGTCATTCAAAGAAGGTCCCTTGTATCTTGGACCAATAATAGCAGCAGCTCCAAACATGGAGTGGTAGAATGGGTTGTTCTTGGCAAGGTTAAATGGTATGTCACTCCATAGAAAACATCTAGAACCAATCATGTTGGCTTCCTCCTTTTTTTTCACCATCGACCAAATAGAAAGTTGCCCCCTAGGCACTGACCTCGACACAAAGAAAGGTGAGGATGTTGAGGGGCCAGGCATTGTGGAATTTGAATTGGCTTTCCCCCACTCCTGAGGTGCATCCATATCTATTTGCAAGCTCAAGCCTCATTTCTTCCCTTTGATCTCTCTTCTTATTCATATAAAAAATGGATTGATTAGCAATGTGGACAATTTCCGGGGTAAATGCTTTGCAAATCTCCACTTCATTCCCTAGGATTTTGGCAAGGTGGTATTTCAAGCGACTGATGCCACCAAACATTTCCATACCACTAACTTGCAATTCAACCTCATTTTGTTATGGCCATCATAAGGTAGACCATACTCCCACATTGGGTCCAATGGTTTTGGCATTTTGAAATGTGTGGATCACTGATTAAATTTGTAAACCTATGGTACAAAACAAATGGGGGAAATTTAGAAACTAAATCCACAAAAAAACTTCAAAAATACTACAATTAAACTACCATACCTAGAACAATCAAGAGGTCCCTAACACCTCAGCCCCCACAAACATGGTAGAAGAGAACCCGTGGTGTTTTCAATGCAAAGAATCACATTGGGAGCATGAATGTCCTTTGAATAATGATGAACATGATCAAGTCAACATTATCAACCATACCATTGAAGAGCCACAATATTGCCATAATATCACACCTGAAGAACATGAAGAAGGCATAAAAGAAGCCTTGATCAAGAGTCAAGAGAGAGGTTGAAAAAACAAGAATTCCAAGTGTATACTAGGCAAAAGCAAATGAACCAACCTCCCTCTACTAGACCTTCAGCTTCACAACCAAAACCTCTACCTATGAACATACTCCTTCCTAAGACCTCTTCAAAGGCTAACAAAGTTGACTTTAATTTTGATTTGGAAGGCGCATTCGCCAAAATGCATGTAACAATCCCATTGAAGGAAATTATCTAGGTTCCATCCATGAAAGAAAGGTTTGAAAAGTTTTTCAATGTGTTGGATGAACAAATAGACCCTCCTATTATGTAACAAGCATATCATTTCAGGGTTCAATACGATGGACACCCACCTTTCTTTATGTCATTGCTAGTAAATAACAAATGTCTCAACAATTGTATGCTTGACTCAAGAGCAGGTGCCAACATGATGTCTTTAAAAGTATGGAGCAATTAGGCCTGTTATCGCACAGTTTGTAGATACAAGAAAGGTTAAAGAATAGTAGGTCAAACTGGCGAAACAGGAACCTTCCCCACCCAATGTCACCACAATGGGGAGGTTCTTTCTATTTAGGGAGGCTAGGCCCAGGGGAGACGTCCCCGGTAACCTGTGGTTTTGAAAGGGCAAAGGCTAACAGTACAAAGACAAATTTCCTCCTTCACAGATTACCGCCAATCAGATAGTCCCGACTAAACAGCTAATAATAGAGTATAACCAAAGAAAAGAAAAGCACCTGCTTGAAACAATATAACAAGGAAACTGATGTGTGCAATCTTGGTTAGTACTTCATATAAATCAATGGCTATCTGATATTCAATATAAGCAACTTAAAGTAAATATTGACGAAGTCAATGTTTGCAAAATGGCAATGATAAATATATCACTTGTCAATAAATACTAGAACGATATAGCATTCAATGTAAGAAATCAATACTCAATCCAATAAATGCTCTCAACTACCATTCAATTGCTTATAAAGTGAAACATTGCTGCATCAAGATGAAATAACCAAGGGTGACGTCAGCAGTCCAGGGTTAGTAGGGTTAGCTAGAGCTTAGGGTTAGTATAGTTAGGGTTTCAAAAGGCTTAAAGAGTTTGTTTATGGCCAATTTCACTTCAACGCAAGGGGCCTTGGAGGTCAATACCTTAAAAGGGGAAAATGGAGTCAGCTAAGTAAAGGACGCAGAAGCTGAAGGAAGTAAGGGGCAAAAACAGCTAGCTCATAAGGTCAAGACAGGAGGGTTTAAGAGGGAGAGTGTTGCTAAGGTAAGGCTCTCTCATCAAACCCTAAAAGAAAACGGCCCTAGGTGTAGATAACCTAGGTCGGGGACGTCCTCTTCCTCTTGAAGCCAAAAAGGTACGGCTAGCATAAAGGAAGAAGGAAAAAGGAGTGTAGCTATGGCTAGGCTCTCTCTTTCCTCTTCAATGGCTTAAAGCTTCTCTATCAGGGGACATGAGACAACGACCTACTTGTGTGTTTATCCCCTACGGTTTTGATTCAGCAATATTTATAAATAAGTGCAAGAAATTAAACTACAACCATTCAATCAAGAATTTTCGCAGAAAATACTTACAAGTCATCAGGAAATAATCATGCAAACCCTAGCTGTAAACCTTCCTTCAAGAGAAACACCATATAATGCCAAAAATCTCTTCCTTCAACTAATGTGCATCACTTAGTTCAGCCAAAAACCCCAATAGGGCACTAAAAATCAGACCTCACTATGAGTGAGTGATAATTGATGATAAAAATGAGTCAAAACCCTCAATATATAGTGTATCAATGACCTAATTTTACCTTTTAGGTCATAAAAAGGCCAACAAGGCCATAATGTCAAAATAATATTGTTTTTACATTAAATGCTAAGTAAAAAGCCCTAATCAAGTAAAAATGAGAGTGAAAGCCCCTTCAAGGGAGGCGCTAGCCCTTTCTAGGGCAAATGAGACACCAAGGAGCAGAACGTTAGCCCCACAGGGGCCTCTCCAACATGCCACACGTGCCACTGCTGCCCAGTCTGCCTCCAAAAGCTGGATGACGTCATGGTGAAGATGGAGATGTCCCAAGCCTTCCAAGACTAGCGTTCCACTGAAAAGGGATCATTCCCCCCAGGTCTAGTCCTGTCGGAGTGCCTTTGATGGAACGTCCTCTTCCTCTCTGGTGCAAAAGCCCTGATCCATCTCCATCCTGTCTCTACCCCCTGATGGGATCTCAGCATCCATCTGGTGGGCTCTTCAGCCCCATGGAGGTCCGAACTGGTCATCTCCCCATGTGTACTAGTCCAAATGGTACATGTCCGTCGGGCATGGTCCTACACATCAAAAGCTACACCCTCCATGGGCTCATCAGTCACCGAGATCATAGCAATGTTAATCACATCTCACCATCAATATTATTAAACATATGCATAAAAACCCTAATACATCAGTCAATAGCTCAAAGACATTACAAAAACCTGCAATACAAGATTGGAGAAAAAGACAAGATGTCCTATTGGGCTAGTGTCCACAATAAAAGGAAAGTTTCCAGGAAGATTTCATCCAAGCCATGTAAGTGAGGTGATGTGGCTAGGGGATGTCCAGACATGTGGGTGCAATGAGGGCCAAGGATGCATAATGTTATATGTGGGTGTCTTTGTAGAAGGCGAGTTGTACCTGTCATGGATGCATTTTTTCCAAGTCCGTTCTTGCCTTTATTCTTTTCTTGCTTTATTCTTTTATTTGCTTTTTCTTCTTCTTTTTCTTTTTATTCAAGGGCTAACCAGAGTACACTGCCTTGGCATGGTGACCAGAGCTGACAGTGTTACCCACAAGTACTTTCACAGAGATAAGAAGGTTGGCTCGTGATGAGACCCCCTTTCCCTTGGCCATGCAACCAAAGGTCATTGCCCTGGCGTGGTAACCAAATGGTGGCAATGTCATACTGTTAGGTACCCATGAACCTAATAGGCTGGCTTGTGATGAGACCCCCTATCCTCTGACTAGGTCTTGTTTGTTATTTTCCAGGTCCCTCTTGTTTCTTGCTGAGAGGCCTTTTATTGCCTTCTCGGGGATCCCTGGGGGAAGCATCTCGAGGTTTTATTTCTAGGCTTTTGTCTTTTACCAACTGCTTTTACCTTCTGGGCCTTTAGCCCCTTCTTCCCATGAGATAAGGTGCAATCCTGCAAATAGGTCAACCCAATGCCTGGACAAGGGGAATGGGATAAATGAGCAGGAGATAAGATGTAAAAGTGGTAGTATGATGGGAGCGGACAATGGCTTTTCAGAAATTCCCCAGTGCCAAACCAGAACCTACGGCCACAGGCTTGCTAGGGCATCATGTCAATTTCCCCAAGCATGGTCAAGTGGGCCAATGTAAGATCCAAGAAGTTGTAAGAGATAAAAGGAATCAGATGCATATATTTAAAGGTTTCAATGATCAAAAGTGACACATACCATGATACCTGGACCAATTACCTCATGGAGCAAGAACCTCTTATGATACAAGACCAAGTCGATGGTGATGGATGTTGTTGTTGCTGACAAGACAAAGCTGATGGAAGAAGAAAAGAATGGGCCCTCCAGGGCCATGCTCAAGTCAACCCTGCTCTTGGTACTCCATGTCTAGGACTTGTGGGCCTCAAGACATGATCTCCTAGTTATCTTTAAAAATCAGGGATAACAAGGCCTAAAGCCTAAACGGCCTTATAGAAATGTGTGTGGTTTTGAATCCAGGGCCTTACCTGCTCATGGGGTAGTTGAGAACGTTGAAGTACACCTTGGTAGATATCCTGAGAGAGTGATCCATATGGATGTTGTGGTGGTAGATGTCCCTGATGTATGGGGCATGCTTTTGTGCCAGGAAGTTCGTTGCAATGTTGGGTGGCACATTGGAGATGGATTTAACTTATATCATCGTACCTATGAAAGATGGGACGATTGCACACCTTCCAAATATGCCAATGGCCAAGGCTCATGTGCAAGAGATTGACAATGATACTAAGATCAGTGAAACAAATGAACCAATTAAGGAAAGCCTTCCTGAGTTTTCTCCAGAAGATTTTCCTTTCACCACAGAGGAGGATTTTGATGAGATACAATGGCCAAAGAAACAAGAGTATCAACAACTCTTAGATAAATATAAGGACAAAGAAGTTGGCTCTGTCAAATTACTAAAGAAAGGGGATAATGATATATTGATTAAACCAAGCCAACAAGAAGTCCTTACAGTTGAATCCCACCCTCCTCCCTTAAGACAATACACCATGGTGAACCAGGGAACAAAGAAGTTTGAAGCAAAAGAATATCAAGAGGGAGACACGGTATGGATGTGGGACACTAAGAAGGGTGAGCCTAACAATGTTAAGGGGAATACACAATTTTGGCTTGGACCCTTCAGAATCAAAATGAAGTCAGCCAATGATGCCTACTATTTGTCTACGCTTGAAGGGAGGAAACGACCATTACCAGTTAGTGGACACCTCCTCAAAACCCACCATGGGGCAGAGACTTGACTTCATAGGTAAGTACAGGTAAGTTAGACTAGGTAGGCATTTGCATCCATTGTATATACCATTTGCATATCATGTTAGCATAGTTGTAGTTGCATTTTCATATTGTCTTGATTCATTATGTATATATGTATGCCCATAATCATATGTTAGACTAGAGATGCTTTTATTTGTTTATTTTATCATATATGGACAAGGGATGATATCACCACCCTAAGGTTTGCTAATGTCTTTTGTAGAGATTTAGCAGGAACGGATCATACCAGAGATGTTGATGTTCTCAAGCGCTCTACGGTGAGCACATGTCCTCGATTTGGTGCTAGATGTTATCCCCTAGCCTGGGGATTGTAGATTTTTTGAGGTCCTATGAGGTTGCCACCTAAGGTCTGTCCTTGACCTTAGTATGGCTCTAAGTTTCAATTGTATGGTTTTCTTTTCTTGTTGTTTTAGGACAGCAAACAGTCACCCAAATTTCTACTCAATATTTGATGGTTAAGTGTTCTTTTAAGGTGCCCTTGCAAGTGTTTTCTTTACTCAATGTTAGCACATGCATAATACATTAAAACACATAACACTACCTCTAGATCTTTGAACTTTAAAATGTTGATCTACACTTCTAAGCATGCATAAATTTGACACATAG
>ML785786.1:3347-14878 GCA_009831015.1 Picea engelmannii | reverse complement strand
CCCCTCGCAGACCCTCCCGTAGACTACCCCCGACATACCACTTCCACTCCCACGGATCCCCACCCCGACACACCTCTCCCACTCCCCATCCCGTCCATTCATGTAACCCTCCCCACACCACCCCCGTCCATTCCCGTGACTCGGTCACAATACCGATCCTTGTCCAATCCTGTGACTCGATCACAACCCTTTGTCGGCCACTCCCGCAGACCACCATAAATTCGTTGTTTCCCCCAATCTGCATAAATCATCTCACGTGGCTTTTCAATAAGTCGTACGATTTCATAAAGCCCAAAAAATAAATTAATTTATAAATCATTAATTTTTTTTAAAGGTTAATCATATAAGTTATTAAAAACTTTAACTTTAATATTTAACCTTATATTAAAGTTTAATTATTTAAGGACTTTTAAAGTTCCAATTAAAGTATAAAGAGGCCAAGCCAAAAATTATTCCTTAACTAAAGTTGAGAAAAGAGATAGGTCATTTTCCAAGTTCATTAAAAGTTCCCTAAGATTTATAAAAGGTATTTTAAAGTTTAAAAAAAAGGGCCAAATTCCCAAAAAAAAAAAACGGAAGAATAAGGTAGTATAAAGATAAATAATACCTAAGTTATAAAAAGTCACTGAAGAATTTTTAAGGTATAAGTTTCAAATTAAGTGGTTAATTAATCCTCTGGTAAAAAAATATCATATATATATATATATATATATATATATATATATATATATATAAAAGGGTGAAGTATAAGTTCCGTTGAATGGTTAAGTTTAGAAGATAAAAAGGATAATTCGAAAATGATGAAAGGAAGATTTACTTATGAAGGTTTTTCAACCGTATGTTGCGGGTTTTCAACATTAAAGGGAAATATTCGAGGAAGAGAGGTAAACATTGTTATTAGCTTAGACTATAATACAAATTACATAATATCGATTTGGCAAATCAATTATCAATTTCAGAGCCGAATATAATTGAAAAAGAAGATTATTTTCGAATTAAGGAGTTACAAGTGACGACTGATGAATATAAGTATACATCTCAATTCTATGTTACAACTATGTATCAAGAAGAAGTCGGCATTGTCATCAGGTTACCCTGGTTTAAAAGTCTAGGCACCTTCATACTAAACATGGAGAAAAAGTTTGTGACATTCCCCTATAAGGAGAAAATGATAACATTACAAGACACCACATACAAACCACATTCTGTAACACCATAAGACTTCAACAATATCTCAGAAGTGATACTTCAAGAAAATAAAAAAGCAATGCAAAGAATGCAAAAAGAATTTGACGAAGTTATCAAGGATAAAAGCGAAGAAATATCTCGTTTAAAAGAACACAATAAAAAACTACTTACACAGATCAAGAAGTCAAAGGTTCGAAAACAATATGTTCAGAAGTTGGAACAAGAGAATCAAGAACGTGAGAAGAACCTATCAGAAAAAATGAAGAGAATTCTCGTTCGAAAAGCCTCAATCATGAGGCTACTAGAACAAATCAGAAAATTAAAAGAAGAGAAACTTGAAAATCCAGACATTAAAGCTCAAGAAGATGCCAATCCAGTTGAAGAAAAAACATATAAAGATGTTGGAGTACAAACGATGGAAGATCCAGGTAAAATTACTAATCAAAATTCAGCCATTATCAAGGCAACATCGCCGCATGAAGAAAATCATATATCAAAGTCAAAAGAAGAAAATGCTACAAGTATGATAAGGGGAAAACATGTTATGAGAACTCCCTCTCGACATTCAAATCTTAAGAGTAGATATATTAACCAGTTAGAAAATCAATATTATCCAAAACGAGAACCCTTTAAACACCCAGTTTCGTAGAAGATCAAACTAGGGTGGGCAGACTCTTTCACAACTCGACAGTTCTGCTCAACTCTTCGTCACTCATATCGTCTGGTATCATCAATCTTAACAACACCAAAAACATAGACTCATGCGAGGACATTGCAAGCCAGAACGAAGAAGTAAGACTCTCCATAAACATGCTTTGAGGACAAAGCATTTCTAAGGGGAAGGCAATGTAACAAACATAAATATATATAATATGTAAATATAAATAACTAATAACTAATAATTAATTACGAAGAGACATGACATATGAAAGGTTGTGTCTCTTATGAAAGGGCACCCCTGCGTGGGTATATATACAAGCCCTCATCCTCATTGTAGCTCATCTTATATCTTATTCATTCATATACAATTATTAGTAAATATATTTACTATCCTTAAATGGATTATTGCGTACTGTCCTATTTATATTGGATATTTACATAGTGAACCAGGTGGGTTCACCACACTACCATACCACAAAGATACCTGAGCACATGTTTTGCTACCACCCAGTGCACTCACCTAGGCTCCACCATGAACTGACTGAGAGTGTTGACAGCAAAACAAATATTTGGCATGGTATTGACCAAATACATCAAAGAACCGATCAACTGACGATATAAAGTGGAATCCACCAACTGTGACTCAAAAGCATGAAGCTTCTTCCAATTGGTAATCATAGGAGTGGTCATGGGCCTACTATCCTCCATCTGAAATCTCCTCAAAATATCACACACATACTTCCCCTGTCCCAGGAAGATGTGTCGAGGCTCCTGCCAAACCTCCAATCCCAAAAAAAAGTGCATCAATCCAATATTAGTCATCTCAAACTCTGAAGCAAGGCTCTCCTTACAGCTAGTGATGAGTCTCTCTGCCCCTGTAATGAAAAGATCATCCACATATAGCAAGAGAATGAGAGGATCCTCTCCAACCACAATGAAGTATAGGTTGGGATCCGCCTCACTCTTCTCAAAGCCCAACTGCTGCAAATAGGCATCAATCCTCGAATACCAAGCTCTGGGAGCTTGTTTCAGCCCACACAATGCCTTCTTCAGTCTACCCACATGAGAATCTCTCCCATGCACCTCAAAGCCTAATGGCTACTCAATATACACCTCCTCCTGTTTAAGACCATTCAGAAATGCGGTCTTCACATCCATCTGGTGGATCTTCCAACCCATCTCTACTGCAATGGAAATCACTGACCTTATCGAGGTATATCTAGCAACTGGTGCAAAGGTCTCATCATAATCAACTCCCTCAATCTATGAGAACCCTCGAGCCACAAAGCGAGCTTTGTACTTCTCAATGCTGCCATCTGCAGCATGCTTGAGTTTATAGAGCCACCTGGAAGTCACCACTGACTTCCCCTCAGGTCTAGGAACAACTTCCCAAACATCATTCTTCATGATAGAATTGTACTCTTCCATCATGGCATCTCTCCAAACCTGTCTACCAATAGCCTCCTCAAAAGTGGAAGGCTCAGACTCCCGAATACTGCTCACCATCGCAATGTAGCTGCAAAACCTCTCGGGAGGTTTACTCTCCCTCACAGCCTGCGTGGGATTCCCCACTGAACCATGTGCCTCCCTCAAAGTATCCTAAAGCCACTTGGGCTTCCTCATCTCTGAAGTAGTGTCCCGTGGAGGGGACTCTCCCTGCTCAACCCCATCTCCTGAAGACTATGATCCTAAAGCAGACTTTGGAGTACTCGACCCTGAAACCTATGGACCAGTAAGCTACGATCTTGACATATGTGGCCCTGTCACCTATGGACCAGTCGTCACCGAAACTGGTGGCCCTGAACTCTGTGTCACTGAAGTCTGTTGCGAACTCACCTGAATCTGAGGTGATGATTGCTCACCCCTCTCTGTCCCTCGTGACTTCCTAAAGGCTCTGGCCTCCTCAAATCTCACATCCCTCCTCAAAACTGTCTTCCTCAAGGAAGGAATGTATATACGGAAAGCCTTTGAAGTCTCGCTATACCCAACAAAGATCCCTCTCTCTGTCGTGGGTTCTATCTTTGTCCTCTTCTCAGAAGGGACATGTGAATATGTGATGCACCCAAAAATCCGAAAGTGCCCCACCTCAGGCTTCTTCCCAAAAAAAGCCTCCTCAAGAGTCATACTCCCCATTGCCCTGTGTGGACTCTTGTTCTGCAGATAAACTGCAGTGTAGCATGCCTTAGCCTAAAGAAATAGTGGCAGCCCCTGATCATGTAGCATGGCTCTCACAGCCCCAACAATGGCCCTGTTCTTCCTCTCTGCAACCCCATTCTGCTAGGAGTTGTATGGAGCAGTCAACTCTCTCCTGATGCCCTCTCCTGCATAGAAGTCCATGAACTCCTTGGAGGTATACTCACCCCCATTGTCCATCCTCAAACTCTGATTTTCTTCCCTGTCTAGTTCTCCACAAGAGCTTTGAACTCTTGGAATCGACTAAAGACCTGTCCTTTGATATTCATGAAGAAAATCCAAGACTTCAGTGAGAAGTCATCAATGAATACAACATAATATAGAAAACCAGTCAATGATGCCGAAGATATCGAGCCACATACATCTGAATGAATAAGATCAAGAATCCTTGTTGCTTTATTGTCACTGCTCGGAAAAGCAGTCTTGGTGTACTTTCCCAAAGCACACCCCTTGCACAACTCATGGTGCTCTGAACTAAAATCTGGAACTCCAGTCACCATCTCCCTCAGTACCCTCAAAGCCCCATGGTGCAAATGTGCCATCCTCCTATGCCATAGCTCACATAGGTCACTGCTGCCGGTAGTATGAATCAATGCTCTCGCTGGCTGGAACATAAGCTTGTACAGCTTCTCATGTCTAGTCCCAATCACTTTGGCCGAAGTGATACTAGATCCCTTTGGGTAAAGGAGCACCTGCCCATCATGGAACAAGACCTCAAAGCCCCTCTCCTCAATAGCAGAAACTGACACTAAGTTCTTCTTCAAGCCCAGAACATGTAGAACCTCTGTCAAAGACATGGGAGGCAAAGACTCCCTCTGAAAAGATACAGTCCCACAACCAACTGCCTTGAACACCCGGTCATCTCCAAGCACCACCTCAACATCTCCAATCTGTGTAAGGTCTGTCAAGTGCTCACAAACCCCTATCATATGGCGAGAGGCACCTCTCAAGGGGAAAACCAGTGAGAGGGAGTTTTTATTATTTCAGAGCTTCAGAGAAAATCTTTTACAGCATATTCATCTTCAGAAATTTAATGGCAAACTTATCTCAAAAACCTTGCCAAGTCTTCACACAAAAACTAAGCCAAACTCCTCGAAATTTGTGCCAGAATTTCCTGCACACATGTATAGGTCTGCTCCTCATTTTTTGTGCCTCGTTCTTGCTGTACGATTGCCTCGAAATCTGTGCCAACTGTTACAGCTCAAATCTAAGCATTAAATGTTGTACGACTGCCTTGGAAAATGTGACAAAACCACCCAGAAAATACCACAGAAATTTTCCTCAATTTATGTGCAAGAAAATCAGTGGTATAGAATCCGTACAGTATGGACTCTTCACCCAGTTGTACTTTCTCTCGATTTGTGTGCCTCTTTTCTGCTGTACGAAACCCGAAAATCCATACAATACGGCCTCTTTTCTGAACTGTACTCTACCTCGATTTATGTGCCAGCTTTAATGTTGAACGGCCTGCTCAATCCGTACAATACGGCCTGCAATAAATATTGTAGCTTTGCCTTAAAGTGCATGCTAGTTTGTTGCCTCGAAATACATGCCCTAGCTTTGCAAAAATGGCCTCTTTCCTCAAACTCGAATTTCTGCTCTCTTGCTCTCTCAAAAATGTTTCAACTACCCAAGAATGGGTGCGCCCTCCTACCCTAGTCGACCTCATGAGGGAATCTCAAGAGTCATTGCAAAAATGGCCTCTTTCCTCAAACTCGAATTGTTGCTCTCTTGCTCTCTCAAAAATGTTTCAACTACCCAAGAATGGGTGCGCCCTCCTACCCTAGTCGACCTCATGAGGGAATCTCAAGAGTCATCTCATCTAACGGTTGAGATTAGATGAGATCAACAGTGGAGATAAAATCACTTTATTCACCCACTTTCCCTAAGTCTCAAAAAGTCACCTTTTAATTTGTCTCTCACAAATTAAATGACTAGTGTCCACATTAGGCACTCTCACCCCTTAGGTGCCTAGGTGATGAGAAACACTTGCCTAGGTACTTTTTAATTATTTTTAACAGGGTTGACCTGTGGAGCTAGGGTGGGGCCTTGTTTGCCTCACTTCTTGAGCACCCAGCAACTACTTGGTACAAGCGGGGGGAGTCTTGAGGTTGTCACTTAGTTAGTATTCACTCTTCAACTTAAGAACTTTAATAATCCTTTAATCCACTTCAACCTTGGGACTTTTACTTTGGCACATACACTCTTATGGTTGATACTTAAATCTTGCAAACATTTACTTTCCATTTATATTTCCGTGCAAGTATTTCAGTTTTGTGGATGATCATCTAAGTGGCTTTTAGAATTGCGCCCTTCACCCTTGGAGGCTTGTTTTAAGCTTTTAACTTTCAGTTTAAGTTGTGTGTTGATTAATTGGATTGGCCCCCTTGAAGTTGTGCATACTTTGGAGGCAACTTCATTGTTGGGTTTGTGTAATTTGTGTTTGCCATTGAAAGCAGCCACATAGAGTTGCGCATCCTTTGGAGGCACTCTATTGTTAGGTATGCTAGCTTGATGTGTTGGTACAATTTTTCCATTTGAAACATCTTCATTTCCTGCACAAGTCAAGCAACCTAGTTAGTGTTTGTATCTCATTGTATCATTCATGTATCTTATGTTTAGTTGTGTATCCTAGATCTTCTTTTATAAATTTGTATCTAGTTGTTCTATATTTGTATCTAATCTTGTAACATTGTATCTAGTTCTTTTGTAATCATTGTGAAGTAGTTTCATTCTTTGTAATCTTGTGTAATTCTTGTAAAATCTATCTCCCTCAATCTTTAGTTGACCCCTTGCCCAACCTTAGGCACTAGTCTTTAGTTGTCTTAGGAAAGGGCTTGCTTTACATTTGAATTGTTGCACATTGCATTGTTGTTTTAGCATATAGGCTAGATCTTCCCCAAACCTTTAACCAATTGAAACCAACTCCTAGAATTAATCTTTAATCTCACATAGTAACTAGGGTCTACCCCCCTTGGCTTCCCTAGGAGTAAGCCTAGATGGAAGAGGTTCAAGTCGACGTGACAGCGGGCTTTGAACCTAGGCATTGTGCCTCCAAGGACACACTAAGTGAGCAGGACTTAGCTCACGTTTGCAAGTGTGTATAAGGACGGCAACAGGTGTTATCTGCAAGGCTATTGGATCAATCCATTGAGGGGCTGCATAGTCACGTGGAAGGAGAGGACTAGACTTCCGTCTCATCTCTCCTTTGGTGGTGTTAAGTGAGTCTAATCCAAGGTTGGACAAACCCTTATAGGGGGTACCTTCAACAAAGAGGAGATTTTGTTTTACACCTATTGTTGCAAGAGTTGACTCTAGGTTGTAATAGAGCCAAGCCTTAGCACATTTTAAATGAAATAATAAGATATCACTCGGAACTTGACTTGGGTTGCTGCAAGCCAATCCCTAAAAACCGGTTTAGAGTGTATTTCTGACCTAGTACACTCAGAGAGGGCTCTCTCAATAGCCAAGGGCTCTTTACTTAAGAATATTTCAGTAATCACAGTAAGAAGGCCAGATTTCTTATCAAACAAGATTTTTTGATAAGGTTGGTGGTTGCACAGATTTGAAAAGACCTATTGGGTGATGGAGTCAAGTGAAAACCAAAGAAAAGAGATAATAGCAGTGATCGTATTACTTGCGGAAAATGAGGCAAAATAAGCCTATCTTTCAGCAATCGATAATCATGATATAATAGCAGAAAAAGAAAAAGACCATTACAGTGAAAGCATCTAACAAGGATGAATTTCCACTACAATTTTGGAGGAAAAAGACTGAAGGCTAATAACTAGATGCAGAGCACTTATCTTGAGTGAATTCTGACTAGTCACCATCGAAACGCAACACATATCAACTGTGTGTAAAGAGCATGTAAAATGAATTCCAAACAAATTTTAACTCAGTTGATAAAGGAAGAGATAGACAATACGACAATGATAAAACAAAGAACATACTGAAAGAATCGACTGTGATGAATCTCACAATATCAAGTGAACACGTCTCTCCTGTATTACTCCATTCCAGGTTTTCAAAATAACTCAGCTTTCAATAGGAGCCCTCTTCAAAAGAGGTTTTCTTCCCCCCCCACAACCTCTTTTCATGTACAATCAATCCTCATTATATATAATTCTTCTATCTTGAGAAGATGAATCGTCATCGTAGGATTCTAACACCTAACTGACAATAAACTAATTATTAACCGTCTTTAACAGTAATCCGAACTGATTTATGTTAAAAGCACAAATAATTCCTAATTTCCAGCGAGCTATCTATAGCAGTGCATGCATTTGATTCACCTTCACGTGCACGAGTTGTAGTGATGGCCATTAAGGGACACATGTTCCTTATCTGAGGAAATCTCTATTCAATCTGGAGCCAAGCTAGTAAGCCTTGGGTTCTCTGTCTGATCTTGTCCTTTTGAGGAGATTGTCGATTAAAGTTTCGAATTCTAATAATTGCTATTAATTTTACCCAGCTGCATGGAGATAAATCGGAGGCAAATTGGCAGTGGAAGAATTTCCTTTCCTATATAACATGGAATTTTCATAGTGATCCTCTGTATTAAACAACAATGCAGATCGCACCTTCGTAACCTCTGCAACACAAAGATCACTGTGGGCACATCTTCCCAGCGTTGCTCCTTGCTATCCATGTGCGACTCGACAACTGGGTTTATAATTTACAAACAGAACCCTACCCATCGGTGCGATGAGTGTGACTAGAACCATGATTTCGGCCTTCGGGCTTCGGAGGAAGTGGCATATTGACGTTCTTCAGACGATGGTCAAAATCCCGAAATAGCGTGGTTTAAATTTTGTGTGGGTGCTCTTCGTGGTATTTCGTGCATGCGGCCTGTGCTACCATCTGGAGAAAGCAGTATCCATAACTCGGCTAAGAGCTTCCATGACTTCGGTGGCTAGGAATATTAGGGTTAAAGTAATGTTTGATATGTTCACTTTACTGACCATAAGCTCCTTGCAAATTTCAGCAATCTGCCAGGCTAAGGAATCGGTACAAGAACTTCAAGACGCTGTAAACTTTGAAACAAGTCGTCCATGATCCTTTCAAATTTTGCCAATAATGCATCCCGCATTTGACGTGCTGCTTCCATGCAGGGAATATTTTCATCATTTTAATCACAAGCCTAGCAAGTTGCCTGCACATTTCTCCATGTAACTTAGCATCATTAGCAGCTGACAAGAATTGCTCTATAGCAGAATCCATTGTCCCTATCCATTTAAAAGGCAAAGTCAAACTGCATTACTTTAACATACAACCTTGGCAATAAATGGATGAGAGTCCTATTGTTGTGCCAAGGAGCTCCTGCCCTGCTTTAAGAATTTCTGATTGCGATTTCTTGATATTGTAAATTTCCTTTTTACTTATTTAACAGGTTCAAATGCTCTGAAATAAAATCCTCTACTACCAACAGAAACTGATCCTCCAACAGGAAAGGACACTTTGCCAAAGCTCAAGAGGTAGCGGAGGCAAAGTTCAAAGATTCCAAAAGCAACTGGACAAAGTAGTCATGTGACTTTCCTCATTCAAATCTTTGTGGTGGAAAACAAGTAGAAATAAATTCTACACCATTTGCTTGCCTTTGTGGAAAGAATGACATATTAGAAGCATCTGCATATTGCAAGTGTTATTGTGCCGCATTTAAAATAGAGATGTTACACTTACAGTGAGAGACCTAGAACACGAACTTTCTTCCAAAAAGGCCCTACAATGTTTTCAACAATATGATGCAAGTTAGAGATAATTTGGAGTTGAGATCCCTAGTTGATTAATAAGCTCGATGCGATCCTCAAACACATTTTGGATAAAGACATTGAGTAGAACAATTTCCAACATCTGTTACAACAACACCCATGTTGATCTAATAGTTCAAGACCATCCTACGAGAGGAGCTTTCCCAGCAAGATCCGAAAACAATACAACTACTCTAGACTAGATTGGGGGTACAAAGTCTACGACCGATTTAGAAGGGGTTGTGATCGCAATCCGATGCTCCGAAGGTGAAGGTAAGACCAAGGAAAGCCTCACTACTTCAACCAATTTATTTTAAAAGATACAAATCTCTTTATTATTTGTTTTGAATAAAAAATAAAAAGACAAAAAACATTTCACCTAACTTGTGCTTAAAGTCATATCTTACATACATAGCTAGTAGACCCGTGGGATTTTGCCTTTAGATTCATTTCTACCCAAGGATATTTTGCCCTCTGTTTTCTGCAATTTATTTCCTGTTTCACGAGGATATCATGATGATTTTGCAGATTTGAAATATATTACAACAAAGCCTACACCAAATCCGGAAATAATCCCACTCCAAAGGGACTGTGCAAGGTAAGTTTGCATCTTAAAAACCACTTTCTATTTTCCAGATTTGTTTTTTTATAGTTAAACATCTTATTTTCTGGAACAAATAAGTGATTTCCAGCCACAACAAGTTTATTTCTTTGCTGGAATAATTTTCTGGGCTTTGACCCTAGGGGGATTTGAACCCCAAATTCTTCAAGTAATTTTCATATTGCTGGAAATTGCAATTAAATCACAGATTTGAGGTTTTGGGCCATAGATATCATTACTAACTTGATGCCCAAGTTTCCCAACCCCCAAATCTGAATATTCAGAGTGTTTTCACACTTGTGGGGGACCTCAAAATGCCATTTTCTTTGTTGTTTTCTGTGTTTTGTGTTCATTCTGCAGATTTGAAAGTTCAGAACAACGAAGAACTGAGTCATGTTTTTCCAAGAGGTGAACCAAGGGTATCTTCTCTAAATTGGTAAGGGCATTTATCACTCTCTTTTCATTCATTTATTGACTCATTTTACGAAGTTTGAGTGATATTATACTTGTTGGTCTGCGCTATTTATTTGCAGAGTATTCCATTCCAAATCAATAGTATTCGAGTAATTAACTCCTACCTTCACCTTAGAACACTTATACTAGCCATTGGTCTACTAAGCTTTGGTGAAGCCTGTTATCCCCAATATCTAAGGATAACTAGGAGATCATGTCTCGAGGCCCACATGGTCCTAGACATGAAGTACCGAGAGCAGATTGACTTGAGCATGGCCCTGGAGGGCCCATCTTTCTTCTTCTCAGCCAGACTTGTCCTGTCAGCAGTAGCAGCTTCCATCACTACCGGCCTGGGCTTGCATCGGAGAGGACTCTTGCTCCATGAGGTAATTGGTCCGAGGTATCATGGTATGTGTCATATTTGATTGTTATAACCTTCTTATATATGCATTAGGTTCCTTTCATTTCAGATGACTGCTTGGATCTTACACTAATCCGCTTGACCACTGTTGGGGTGATTGATGGGGTAACTTAGCAAGCTCATATTCATGGGTTTTGGTTAGCCACCAAGGGGGATTTGCAAAGCCATCGTCCGCTCCCACCATCTTATCACTTTTACATCTTATACCCCGCTCATCCATCCCATTCCCCTAGTCTGGCCATTAGGATGACCTCTCAGGGTACAT
>ML785785.1:276166-288539 GCA_009831015.1 Picea engelmannii | reverse complement strand
GTTCATCATAAATACCATCTTTTTCCCCATCCTCATCTGGCTGCGAAAACAAATCTTGGATCATTTGATTTGTCCCATCATCTTCTTCCATGGGATAATTAACTTGATTTGTCCCATCATCTTCTTCCATGAGATCCTAATTTTCTTGGTCATGATGATGTTCCTCAGCTTGTACAACATCATTTCTACTAATACTTGGCGCAATATTCTGCAGAAAGTTAGAGGGAAACTCTAACTTTATAATTACAAACAATCATGCAAAATTAGTGTATACTATAACAAACATTCAAACAATATATATACATATATATAATTTTATATAAAATTGACAAAATAAAAAAAGATAATAAATATATAGCTAATTACCATGGTATGATATTCATTCGATCCACCATCAATGTGACCATATTTCCTACAATGTTTTGTAGATGTTGCTATTAAAATTCTTATGGGACGTCTGAGGCAATATTTTTTACAAGGGCAATAACATCTACCATCACCCTTTTCACCCRCTTTACTTTTTTCCCCACCTCTAAGAACTTTTTGCGACATTTTTCTGCACAAAAATACCCTTTCAAAATCATCGTTGTTATAGCAAGATTGTCGCAACATCTTCAAATCATCAAATATTTATAGGCCAATTTTAGGTCACGATCATCGCAATTGCGATGATAGTGACCTAATATATATATATATATATATATATATATATTACAACTATTTATTTCAGGTCATTTTCAACGGTAAAGTTTGACTAAATTATTATGATCGACTATCGCCGCTTATGCAACGACCAATCTAAGGTCATCACTTATGAGACGAACATTGACCATTACATTTCAGTCAAACTGTAGGTGTCGAAATTGTGACGAACACGAGGTAGATTTAGAAAAAAAAACTTTTACTCTTGCATGTTGCGACGAAAGAGTACTTTCTTCGCAAGTGGTCGTCGCAATTTTTTCAATATGTAGTAGTGTATAACCTGTTTTAGAAACTTAACAACCCACTATGCACTATGCATATTTTCCTCATTTCTTTGTAATTGTTCTATTGTTTTGATGTAATTTTCATCATTTATGCTTGTAGATTTAGTCCTATCCTCAATATTTTTTTCAACTTTGCTAATAATTACTTCATATAGCTCATTAGTCCATCAACTTAATGCATCTGTAACTTTATTTTATTTTCCCTTGATGTGTCGTACTTCAAAATCGAATTCACTTAAGAAGGACAACCATCTCACTTGTCTTTCATTGAGATCTTGTTGGATGAACAAGTGTTTTACACCACTGCTATCTGTCAGTAATAGAAATTTTATTCCCATTAAATAATGCCACCACATTTTCATTTCATGAATTACAGATGCTAACTCTAGATCATGAGTTACATAGTTTCATTCATGTTCCTTTAATTTGCGTGATTCGTAACAAATGACATGACCATCCTGTGTTAGCACTCCTCCTATTCCTTCTCTACTTACATCCACACAAACTGTAAAGTCTTTATCTAGGTCTACCACTTTAAGGATTGGCCCTGTAGTTAACAATCTTTTTAGTTTATCAAAACTGTCTTGGAATTTTCGAGACCAATTAAATTTTATTTCCTTTTTCTGTATTGATGTAATCAGATAGGTGATTTTGGAAAATCCTTCGATAAGCCTATGGTAATAGTTGGTAATACCCATGGATTACCTTATGTCCGCTACATCTTTAAGAATATGGCATTCCATAATTGCTCTAATCTTTTCAGGGTCTACTGCAATGTCATCTTTCGATATTACATGCCCTAAATATTATATCTTCCTTTGGTAGAAATCGCATTTATCAAACTTAGCATACAACTTATGTTCCCTTAGAGCCTGTAATACTATTTTTAAATCTTGTTCATGTTCTTCTTCATTTTTTGAATAGATTAGTATATCATTGATAAAAATCAACACAAATTTATCCAAATACTGGTTGCATATACTATTAATCAAGCACATAAAAGTTGTTAGTGCATTAGTAAGTCCAAACAGAATTACTACAAATTTGTAATTTATGTAATGTGTTTTGAATGCTATTTTATTTTTCTTTGTACTTTATCCTCACTTGGTGATAACCAGATCTCAAATATATCTTGGAGAAAAAAAACTGTCCTCCAACCTGGTCAAAGAGATCGTTGATTCTAGGTAACGGGTACTTATTTTTAATCGTCATTTTATTCAGTTGATGATAATAAATACATAGTCTTAGTGTTCTATCTTTACTTTTAACAAACAAAATTGGTGATCCCCAAGGTGAAACAGATGGTCTAATGTGTTCTTTATCTAACAATTCTTGTAACTGAATTTTCAGTTTTGTTAATTTGGGAACACTCATTCTATAGGTTCCTTTGATACTGGGGCCGATCCATGCAGTAGATCGATAGATAAATCTATTTATCTCCTTGGAGGTAGTTCTTGTATGTCTTCTACGAATACATCCTTAAGCCCTTGAAGGACTACAAAGTCTTCCAAACTTGGTTTGTTTTATTTTTCCAAAATATAATTTACTTGAATAACATATACTTTGCAACCCTTATTAATACATTTCTTGAATTGCATTGTTGATATTTTTCTAAGAGAAACTGGTTTTCTAATTCCCTGTATTTTTCTTCCTGTATTATTTTCATCCTTGTATACAAAATACTTTTTATAATAGTTCATTATCACTTTATGCCTTTCTAACTAGTCCATGCCGATAATTATGTCATATGACCCTAAAGGTAATACATTAAGATTTAACATTGTATTCTGACCACTTATAATGTGTTCACAATCAGAAAGAAATTTTGTTACCTTTCTTTTTGTTCCTATTGCTAGTTGTACTAAGCAGGATTTAGCATGTTTTACCTTCTTTAACTTGTTCGTTTCTACTAAGGTTGGAGTAATATAACTTAGACTAGCTCCTGGGTCAATTAGTATAGAGACATTGTTGTTATAAATTTCACCTTCAATTTCCACAATAGTGGATTGATGATCTGCTTTCCTACCATCCAAAGTTGCATTGATCTTATGCATGCTTCTGCCAATATCTCCAACTATTGAAGCCTCTTGAAGGTTGTGGAATGATTTTTTTATTCATGGGTTTAAGCACATACAATTTCTCCTTAGGTGGGGTTCTCCACACTCCCAACATTTCAATGGTTCTCTGGGACTGTCCCCACCTTCTTGAATCCCAACTCAACTAGTTTATTTCCCCCTTGAGTATGTTGTGTGTTAGAGGGAGATTTCCTCCTTTCGAATCCTTTAGTCATGTTACGAAAAGGGGTCGGTTGGAAACCTTTCTAGCACTAATTCAATTTATCTTGCTTCTTATCTTTCCAAGCATTAGGAGTTTCATATCTCTGTTTATATTGTTCATAACACATTATGGCCTTCCTAATATTTGAATTTTTACCTTATCTTCTTTGATATAGGGCACAAACCTCAACAGATCTAGAAATTTATCAATTAGGTCATCCATAGACATTTTCGCTAGTCGCAATTCATAAAATTCTTTAGTATTTATTTCATAATAATTTTCTAATAGGTACTGTTTCTTGAAATGATTTTTTGCATTCTGACCATTCTATCTGTTTTTCATTAAATGCTTTCGCTAGCTTCATATATTGCCACTAGATATTAGCTTTTCCTTTTAAGTTATAAATGGTCATTCTAACCTTCATATTACTAGAGTAATTATAAATTTGAAAGTATTTCTTTATGTCTAGCAGGAAGGATTTATCTTCCTCACCAATCTTTTATTCCCCATTAAAGGTGGAGGGATTTATCTTTTTGAATTCCCCTTCCAAATGATACAATTGTTTTCTTTTCTTTCTTGTAGATGCCTTGTTTTATGTCATGTCTGTGTCCTCAAAAGAGTCGTCTTCTCCTTTTGTTTCATGACTAGAATTATTTGAGGACTTTTTATTGACCTCCTCTTCCATATAATTATTTCTTCAACTCTTTTTTGTTGCTATACCGCGTAACAACATTTCATTTATTTCTAGCTGATCTTCTTCAACTTTCTTTAAATTTTCATGATCATATTTAAACACCTGTAATTCCATAATAAGATTCCTAATTGTTTTCAACACTTGGGTGCTTGAAATTCCCTCATTGTGATGTTATGGATCTCTAGGGAGCTCTTGATTGTGGTTTCTATCACGTCTGTCTCCTTATCCATTCCGCACTGACAATTTTACAAAAGGCAATTTTTTTTGTTTGTAACAATAAATATTGTTTGTTATATTTTTCCTTCAGCAAAATAACTTTATGGTGTTTCCCTTAGGCCTAAGTGTTGTAACCAAAAGATCTAATACCATATGTAATGTTCCCCAAAATTAGCTACCAAAAAAATAAATCTATTAGAGGGGGAACAACTATGAGTCTTCTTGTTAATTACATCATACCATTCATTAATTGACTCGACTCTTTGTTTTAACTTAAAAAAAAACTTTATTTATACTATTAACCATAAGAGAGGGAATGAGTAATTTCACTATAATGAACCCATTGATATAATTCTTACCTTATTCATGTAGTACCATAAATATTTTCTCCATAACAATTTACTCCTAAACTTTAAGGAAAAACATAATCATAACCCATATCCTTTATGCTATTCCATAGTGCATAGGGATTGTTCCATATTGAAGTTATTTGTAGCTAGGAGGAACAAACATAGCCATCACGATGGATTATTCTATTTGATTACACACACACACACACACACACACACACACACATAAGCATTCAACCCATATTATTTTAAACATAGTTTTAACTAAGATATGCAATAGACCATGGAGTATATATATATGGTTCCTCTCTCCAAGGCACGATCATGGAAACCACTCGTTAAAGGTATTTGCATTAGTTAATGACATATGTGACACTATTTAATTAATTTACTTAACCGACATATGTGACACCAGTCCTAACCAAGTTATAATCCCACTAACCAACAATGTAAAAGATACAATGGCTCTTTATGAAAATAGGGGATGACAATATAGACTTTCACTTTAGGAACATACGACTTGACGTTGTTCTTAAATCTTGTGAAAGGTATGGCAGTCTCTTAAAATCATTTTACCTACCAAGTACTCCAGGATCTGATGCTCCAAGGATTCAACCAATACAGGTTCTCCACTTCACCAGTTTCACATGGCAGTAGAGGGGTGTATTATACTACCCTAACACTCTAAACAATGGGCTCGAGGCACCTTTATTCTCAACTCATTTGGGCCCTTACCTTGTTTCACTAAGCTTCCCTCCATGGCACAGCTCCTTGCGACCTGGTTACTTTGTAGAGATTAGTTCTGGTGTAGATAGACGCAACAACATGCCTATGGAATTCGAATGCTTTGTATAATCGGTAAGGTTTTCTACCCATACTAGTTTTGATTTGGGAGAGACTCTGGTATTGTATTTTATATATCTATTAATATTTAAACCTCTTGTCCTGCGTATTTCCGAGTTCTTTCCAAGTTTGAAACCCGTGGCCAAAATTCCACTTTGTGTCGCTTAGACATAACTAATTCCTTTAAGTTTTTCTTCTTCCAGCTAAAGTTTAAAAAAGGTTATTAACAACTATGTGAGCCTTTGAATGGGAGGTTCTGAGTATGGGAAAGAGGCCATGTGCATGCATTTGTCTGGCCTTGGGTCTTTTCATTCAATCCCTTCTTTAAGCATGACCAAACGTAAAGCCAATCCAAGCTACAACCCAAGGCTTAACCATTATGCCTTATACGTTGAATAGTCATTGTGTTCTCTTGTTGTTTCTAGGACTTGAATGCATCTCTCAACGTTTTTTGTGTTTATAGTTACACCATAACCCTGATAGTTTGTGTAGTGGGCTTATATTCAAGACTTGTCTACTCTATGCGGGAAAATTTGATACATTGATTTTCTTTAAAAGCTATTGTTGTTGTCTATTGTTATTCATTGGGTATTTTAATTTCTTTAATTAAGAACTGCATTTGTGTATGGTTAGGAACATTCATAGCTCTATCTCCTTTAAGACGTGTATTTCTATATCGGAAATTTCTTCACTTGATATTTTCAATTTCTCTAGTTAAGAAATATGTTTGTGTATTGTGAGGAAATGTTTGTAGCTCTCTCTCCTTTGAAGTACTTGTTGCAAACTCTGTAATTAGACTTTATCATTGGTTTTAGTGATTAACCTCTGTCATTTAGCCTCTGTACTAGAATCCTCTCTGTAATCTTCATCTCTGTAATAGACTTTGTAAACGTTTCGTTGTAACTATGATTCACAATTATTTTTTGTATTTTTTATCCTTGTACTAGACTCTTCTCTATAAATTTTATCTTTGTATTAGACTTGGTAAATGCTTCATTGTGACTATTCTTTGTAATTACTCTCTGTAATTTGTATCATTGCACTAGACTCTTCTATGTAACTTTTATCTCTGTATTAGACTTGGTAAATTATTCACTATAACTAATCTTCGAAATTACTCTCTGTAATTCTTTTGGAACTCATGAAACCCGTGATGGATTAAAAAAACTCAACAGATCTATGCTTCCGCATTTGGCTTAAATTTTTATTTGACTTATGTTTATGGATATTCATTTTGATGATGGGACCCTTTTCTTGCGTGGGAACCCATCAGACTACTGTGAGCCTAATCCTCCTTGTGAGTCTTGGACTTCACTTTGCAAGGATAAAAGGGATGGTTGGAATTCAACCAGTCCTGAGATAAGTATATTCCCTTTTCTCATCTTGTTTATCTTGTTCCTTCGATTATATTGAGGTGGTTTAATAATCATATATTGTTTTTCCTTTTGCAGGTTAATTTCAGGTGTTGCAAATTTCATGAAGGGAGAATGTCCTTCTTGGAAAAGGTACTTTGGGTTTCATTAAAAAATGATCTCTTGTTGAGATTCCCTCCCACATATCAACAAAATATTTGTGCGTTCTTATTTTTTTATAGATGATTGATGTAGATTCTTTAAATTCTATTTTAAAATAAAGGTTAACATAGATTAATGGGCATGTAAAACCTCAATTTGTATTAATATCTTTATTTAGAAGAAAACTACAAGGCCATGTATACTTCAACGACCTATCACTTCTCATAAAACATTTTTCTATAACAATATCTGAGAGTTATTATATCGGATACCCATTTTGTTATTACATATACATATATGTTTATGGGACTTTGAATTCGTCTGATTTTGTACTCGATTATGATCACATGAGTTTTCTACATTCCACTGATTTGAGAGATAATATAAATGAAAAGTATAACTATGCAGTTTACTTCTATTTACTTCAATGCAATCTAATTTCTTTAGTTTGCTTGTATTCTTTCTCTGAAGTAGTTAGTTTCATGTACATAAATCTCCATGCAGTGATTATTTAGATTCTTTTATGCCTATGCATTTGTCTATGTAGATCATTCATGTAGCTTATATATAGATATTGTAACTAATGCAAGTCAAAATCCACTAGAAACATTAACAGGTAATTAAATAGTAGAAAATTTAATAAAATATATTATGGCCATGAGGAACACCTATATAGATCATTACCTATATATATATATATATATAATATCAACCATTATAACACTTCAAAAAATGAAAGTAAATAGTTAATATACATATCTAAATAATGATGCTAGAAAAACAAATGGAACAACCACGTTCCACCCAACCATAGATACAAAACAACCATGTTACTTGTCCTGATCACCCCATAGCCTGACCATGACTCCATAAGGGTAAAATGAGCATCACTCCTTAGTCACTGTCTCTCTGAATAGTTCGGAAAAAAAAATCCTAACACCAAATGTGCTCATAACAACAAAACAGTTCATTTCCCCAACATACTAAGCAACGTCCTTCCTCCCACATATTTTGTGTATATCTCCTTCCTAGGACTTTCCAATATTTTCCCTCCTAGAGAAATTCCTAGCTTTCCAAATCCGTTATTTCTAGGGGCTTCTAGTGATAGAACTCAACTTCTGACACTTGTAAAAACCAACTCTGAGTTAACTCAACCCTGTTCCCCACTCATGAAGTCATAGTCAGTTATTTTTAACCTGGTTGTTCTATCTATTCTCCATCATTAAATTTATTAAAAAAAATTGTCTCATACATGTATCCATCAAAAGAGGAAAGTTGGCAAGTTAAAATTTTGTCCAACAATCATAAAATAATAATTACATACCTCAAAACTCTAAAATTCGAATTTCCAAAAGTGGAAATTTAATTTTGGAATAACAATTTAAAATAATTTATTTTTGAATAATTCGAGGATATCACATCCTCTCCCACTTAAATATAACACTATCCTCAATGTTCAAATTGTCTCTTGGAACAAAATTGGATAAGATTTCTACATTTCTTCTTCCAATTCCCAAGTAGCCTCATCAACATTAAAGTACTTATGTTGCACCTTTACTTGGGCGATGGCTCTATTCTGAAGTATTGTTTCTTTCCTATTCAGAGTGCATAGAGGTTCCTCTTGGAACTCTCCTTTTGGTTGCACCTGCACCATGTTCCAATCAATGATGTGAGTACGATAATGAATATATCTTTTTAATAGTGAAACATGAAAAACATTATGAACTTTTAAATTTGTAGGGATTGTTATTTGATACACCATTGGTCTGATTCGAGTTAATATCTCGAAAGGACCACAAAATATTGGTGCCAACTTGGAACAACTTCCTAGTTTTAGGGAGCTTCTCCTCACTTTGATTTTGAGATATACGTGCTCTCCAATTTTGAATTCATGATGTCTCCTTTTTAGATTTCATAGCTTTTCTGTCGATCTTGTGCCTCTTTCAAGTTTTGTTGTACTCTTTTGACCATCCTTTCCATTTCTTGGAGCATTTATGGTCCAACTATAATCCTGTCAACTAGATGATCCCAACTGATCAGGGTTGTACATTTTATTTCGTATAAGACTTTGAAGGGGATCATCTTAGCTAATGCTTGATACCCATTATTGTATGTGAATTCAACTAAATGTAGATACTCTTCCGACTTAGTTGGTTTTTTCCTTACATACATTCACAACATGTATTCGATAATTTGATTTGTTCATTTTGTTTTCCCATCCGTTTTTGGATGGTAACTTGTGCTGAAATTCGAATTATTACCCAAACCTGCAAACAATTCTTTCCAAAAATTAGATGTAAATTTGACATCTCTATCTGAAATCACCATCTTAGTAATCCCATGCAACCTAAATATTTCTTTCATAAAAATTTCAGCAATGTTATTCTCTTTGTAAGTAGATTTCATAGGTATAAAATGTGCATACTTACTTAGCTTATCAATCACTACCATAATTGAGTCATTTTGTCTTTGAGTCTTAGGCAAACCTGTGATGAAGTCCATTGAAATAATTTCCCACTTCCATTCGGTTATAGGTAGAGGTTGTCACAGACCTGTTGGATGTTGATGCTCATCCCTTCCCTGTTGATAATCTAAACATTTAGACAAGTATTCGGCTATTTCATTTTTCATGTTAGGCCAATAAAATTGTTTTCTTAAGGTTGTTATCATTTTCTGGTATCCTGGATGACCTTAATATGGATTTTTTGTGTAGCTCATCAAGAATTATCATCTTCAATTCATTAGATTTAGGTACATATAAACTGTTTTTGAATGTTAACATCCCACTTTTATCAACACTAAGATCTACATTGTGCATATTTTCCTCATTTCTTTATAATTGTTATGATGTTTTGATGTGATTTTCATAATTTATGCTTGCATATTTAATCCCATCCTCAATGTCATTTTCAACTTTTTTGATAATTACTTCATATAGCTCATTAGTCTGTCGACTTGGTGCATCTGCAACTTTATTTTATTTTCCCTTGATGTGTCGTACTTCAAAATCAAACTCACTTAAGAAGGCCAACCATCTCGCCAGTCTTGCATTGAGATCATGTTGGTTGAATAAATGTTTTACACCATTGTTATATGTCAGTATATAAATTTTCTTCCCATTAAATAATGCCACCACATTTTCAATGCATGAATTACAGTTGCTAACTCTAGATTGTTAGTTACGTAGTTTCGTTCATGTTCCTTTAATTTGTGTGATTCATAACAAATAACGTGCCCATCCTATTTTATCACTCCTCCTAGTCCTTATTTACTTTCATCCACACAAACTGTAAAGTCTTTATATGGTTCTTCCACTTTAAGGATTGGCCTTGTAGTTAACAATCCTTTTAGTTTATTAAAATTGTCTTGGCATTTTTTAGACCAATTAAATTTTATTCACTTTTTATGCAACAATCTAATCGAATAGGTGATTTTGGAAAATCCTTCGATAAACCTATGGTAATAGTTGGTAATACCCATGAATGACCTTATGTATGCTACGTCTTTAGGAATACGCCATTCCATAATGGCTCTAATATTTTCAGGGTCTACTGCAATCCTGTCTTTCGATATTACATGACCTAAATATTGTATCTTCCTTTGGTATAAATCACATTTATCAAAATTAGCATACAAATTATATTCTCTTAGAGTCTGTAATACTATTTTCAAATGTTTTTCATGTTCTTCTTCATTTTTTGAACAGATTAATATATCATCGATAAAAATCAACACAAATTTATCCAAATACAGGTTGAATATACTATTCATCAAGCACATAAAAGTTGTTGGTGCATTAGTAAGTCCAAACGGAATTACTACAAATCCATAATGTCTACAATGTGTTCTGAATGTTGTTTTGTTTATGTCTTCATCCATTATCTTGACTTGGTGATAACCCGATCTCAAGTCTAGCTTAGAGAATATTTTTTCTCCTCCAACCTAGTCAAAGAGATCGTTGATTCTAGGTAAAGGGTACTTATTTTTAATCATCATTTTATTCAGTTGACGATAATCAATACATAGCCTTAGCATTCCATATTTATTTTTAACAAACAAAATTGGTGCTCCCCAAGGTGAAACACTTGGTCTGATGTATTATTTATCTAACAATTCTTGGAACTGAATTTTAAGTTCTGTTAATTGGGGAACACTCATTCTATAAGGTGTCTTTGATACCGAAGCTGATCCAAGTAGCATATAGATCAAGAAATCTATTTCTCTCCTTGGAGGTAGTTCTGGTATCTCTTCTAGGAATACATCCTTAAACCTCTGAAGGACTGCAAATTCTTCCAAACTTGGTTTGTTTTCTTTTTCCAAGAGATCAGTTACTTGAATAGCATATAATTTGCAACCCTTATTAATAAATTTATTGAATTTCATTGCTGATATTTGCCTAACATAAACCGGTTTTATGAATCCCTTTATTGTTCTTGTTGTATTATTTTTGTCCTATTATATGAAAGACTTTTCATAATAGTTCATTATCACTTTATACCTTTCTAACCATTCCATGCCGATAATTATGTCATATGACCCTAATGATAATACGTTCAGATTTAAGTTTGTATTACGACCACTTATATTGAGTTCATAATCAAAAAAAAAAATTGTTACCTTTCTTTTTGTTCCTGTTGCTAGTTGTACTAACTAGGATTTATCATGTTTTACCTTCTTTAACTTGGCCATTTCTATTAAATTTGGATTAATATAACTTAGACTATCTCCTGGGTCAATTAGTATAGAGACATTGTTGTTATAAATTTTACCTTCAATTTCCACAATATGGATTGATGATCTACTTGCCTACCATCCAAAGTTGCATTGATCTTATGCATGCTTCTACCAATATCTCTAACTATTGAAGCCTCTTGAAGATTTTGGACTTAATTTTTTATTCATGGGTTAAAGCATGGAAAATGTCTCCATAGGTGGGGTTGTCCACACTCCCAACATTTCAACAATTGTCTAGGACTGCCCCCTACCTTCTTGAATCCCAAATCAACTGGTTTATTTCCCTCTTGAGTATGATGTGTGTTAGAGGGATAGTCTCTCCTTTGGAATCCTTTAGTCATGTTATGGAAAGGGGTCGGTTGGAAACCTTTCTTGTGATGATTCAATTTATCCTTCTTCTTATCTTTCCAACCCTTAATATTTTTAGATATTTGTTTATACTATTCATAACACATTATGGCCTTAATAAATACCTCATTTAAATATTTAGGATTATCAAATTCAATTATGTATTTATAATACTATGGTATACATCTTAAGAACCTTTGAATTTTTACCTTATCTTCTTTGATATAGAGAAAAAACCTCAACAGATCTAGAAATTTATTAATCAGGTAATCCATAGCCATTTTCCCTAATCGCAATTCATAAAATTCTTTAGTCTTTCTTTCGTAATAACTTTATGATAGGTACTGTTTAATGAAATGTTTTTTTAATCCTGACCATTCCATCCATTTTTCTTTCAATCCTTTCTCTATC
>ML785785.1:252577-262809 GCA_009831015.1 Picea engelmannii | reverse complement strand
GAGAGCTTGAGAGATGACTGGTTTGGGAACCCAATTACACTTTGGAACTGTCCTTTTGGATTCATAGCCCTTGCTCGGGGGTGACATTGTTGTTGAGATTTGGAGCAGTGGCATCTATGGTTGGGTGGAACGTCCTTCGTCTGTAGCCAGTTGGTGTCACCTTATATAAAGATAAGTCCTCTCTGTTGTTATTATTATTATCTATGTATGAAATTATTTTTTTGTGTAATTATTTATCGTTAACTGAATCTTTAGACTATGCATGCTTGCCGAATATAACTATGCATGTCGTTAATTTTGTTGTCTTATGCATCCTTAATAAATAATGAAGGTATCAACATGAGAAATAAGTCCAAGAGTGGGCTTGCAGGTAGTGTACCCAGCCTGTGGGTGGCTGGGTATGTTATAGATTGGTATCAGATCTTGTGGTTGAAACATCAGGCCGATATGGGTTGGATATGTAGGTCAGAGCCTCATGGTCGAGATCGAACTCTGACCATGAAATTGAGAATCTCAAGAGGAGTGGCATTGCAGAAGCTACATGGGATATAGACTGTCAAATATCTGTGGTAAGGAGTTTGATGGATCATGACCATCCCCTTTAGAACTTGGGAGCGGTCGCCACTATAGGATTAGGATAGGTCTAGGATCGTTGGATCGAAGGACAGAGGAACAAGGGTTGTATGATGAACAAGAAGTAGGGGCTAAGGTCATAGCCATCAGATCCCATTGGAGATTGGGATCAACGGATAGGAGGCATTGTGGGGAACCAAGTTGAGTAGGATATAATTTCCCAAGGTGGTCCCACAATCCAAACCACAATTTCCCTTGAGGGGTTACGTGTTAGCATCAGGAGAATTGCAGGGAGAAAAGAGGGTTACTCCAAACCACCGATGCATGCCCCTGCAAATTTTAAAGGCATGCATTGATGTGATAGGTTAAGGCTCGAACGATGAATCTACGAAGAGTGAAAGGGCCAGAGACCTAAAGTAAATGTCGACTGTCAGATCATCCGAAGTAGATCTTGACCGTCTATTTCCAAGAATTTATGTGTCAGAAAATTAGTAACTCCAGAGGAATCCATTCGAGAGGTTTTTTAGTTGAGATTTGAGACTCTCGAAGCCCAAAGAGCCAGAGAGCTAAAGAAAACCTCGACCATCTGATCATCCGAGAGGAGCTCAACCATTGATTTTTCAAGAGCCATGCGTCACCAGATCCATGGCTTCTCATAAAATCCAGTGGGGCCAAATGAGTTTGAAATCTGATATTTCTGGAGTCCATAGTCTCGAAGGAATCATAACAGTTGATCCATGGGAGACACGTGTTAGAATATCGTGAGCCCCAGATAAAAACGTTTTCAAGGAAAAAGGTTGAAGTTTGAGATCTCCAAAGTCCGGAGCCCCAAAGTAAAACATAGTCGTCAGATTTAGGAGGACACGTTGAGAAGATCCGTGGACTTCAGGTGAAGACCTGAAGTGAATCTTGGTCATTCGATCCAGGAGGACACCTGGAGACATATTGGCCTATTCAGGATAATTGGAAGTGTGCTAGTTTGAAAACTCCCAAAGCCTCGAAGCCCAAAGAGCCAAAGTGATGGGGAACGATGACTTCACCTAGGGGTGATGTGGACCCTGGAATCCCCGAAGTGACGTGGCTTGTGGATGTCATTTGGGATTACGTGGAAACATGGAAGGTGTGCCACATGTTAGTAAGATTTGAGATTTTGGAATATTGAAAAGTTGATTAGAACATGACACATGTCACCCTCTTGATTGGGCCACATGTCTGCTTCCAGCATTTCTCCACGTGGCGACAGATCGTGCGGTTCGGAAGACTGGGCACTCCAGAAAGGAAATAAGTGGCAGGTTGTGTTGGGATGAAAACTCTTGAAGGCGCGAAGGCCGGAGTATATATCGACCGTCAATTCTAGAAAACACGTGTCAAAGGATCGTCGACTGTGGGTAAAGGCACTACGGGAGAAAGTGAAGGATGAAATTTTGAAACTTCTGAAGCCCGAAATGTCGAGGCGAGTCAAATTCATTGATCTTTTGGAGGAAACATGTCAACAGATCATGAACTTTGGGTAAAATCATTTCGAGGGGGAGGAAAGAAAGGAAAGTTGAGACTTTCGAATCACGGAGTCCCGAAGTGGATCTCGATCGTTGATCACGAAAAAGGACGAGGACCGTTGATCTAGTCTTGGCTAAAAGTTTTGAAGTCCTAAATATTTGGACAAACGCTCTTTTAGCTAAGTGCAGGGTCATGGCATTGGTCATGTGTAGTTTGAGATATGAGGAAAGGAGGGATAAGGGAAGATTTGGTTGTCCTCGAGACAGAAAAATGCCAAGGTTTCTAGTCGTGGTCACCTGGGAGGTGGTTTGAGGGAAGCACCAGTGCAGGGTGAAACTCTGTGTCAGTGAGGGATAACATGACACTGTTATTTTCAAAGAATGGGGATATGATCTCCATAAACAAAAAAAAAAGAGACCTGTAGCATTGTTTGGATTTTTTTAATATTAAATGAGTAATTCTAATAAAATGGTCAATTGCACATCTTGTAGAATTAAGGGGCTTAAGCACATCAGCGTAGGATGCGTATTGAGGAAATGGAAGAAGGCAAGGGAGCCTTTAGTCATGAAAAGGAGGTCGAAGGCTAGAATACCAGAGTTGGTAATGCAGAGACAGAGTCCAACAAAGGCAAGGAAAAGGAGAACATGAAACATTGATAGAAATGGTAAGAGGCTTGAAGATGGAAGTGCAGAGCTACAAAGCAGACTATGAGAGACTAATGAGAGAGAAAAGTAAGATAAATGCTCGAGTGTTGCAGAGTTTAAATCAGTTGCAGAGGAAAACGAAGAAGGGATCCAACTCAAGACAAGAAGAAGGATGCAGGTGTCATGAAAGAAGGGATGATAGTGGAAGAGATGGTTATTCCAGAAGTGCTAGTAGAGCTCATGGGCACCACTCACCTCCACACTCAGAAAGAAATTTTTATGCATCAAATGATCCTGTAAGGAGTCCAGAGGTGTCCCTTGTCAGGAAACAAATATGGAAACAAGAGGTAGATAGATTGCAAGGAGATCCGAGGAAGCTCAAGCCACCTTCCTTCAATGGTGAAAGACAAAGGGAAGATGATGTTGAATCATGGTTGCTTGGGCTCAAGAGATATATTAAGTTTCGTAACTACTCATCAAACCTAGAAGCTAGGATTGCCACCTACCATTTACACGGGAAAGCTGCAATATGGTGGGACCAACTAAAGCAAGTGGAACATATTAATGAAAGTAGGATCACTTCGAAGTAGTTCAAGAAGGAGTACCTCTCAGATCATTTCTATGATAAGAAAATGTAGGAGTTCTTTGAACTCAAGTTGGGAAGAATGACTATGGAATAGTACGAGAAGAAGTTCTTGGGATTGTTAAAAGTATGCAAAGTTCATTGGTGATGAGAAGGTGAAAATACAGAGATTCCTAAGTGGATTTCCAGCCTTTTATAAGGAAAAGATCAAGTATGATGAACCCAAGACCTTGACTGAGGCCATTAGGAAGGATAAATACCTATATGAGCAAGGCCAAGGATGAGAATCTCTGCATAAATATTGGAAGGAAAAGAAGAATGCAAAGTCCGATCAGAGGAGGAAAGGATTCAAACCTCCCTTCAATAGGAATGAGCCTAATAGAAATCATCAAGATCGGTATGCTAAAGGGGATTTCAAGAAGGAAGCTTCCTTGGTAAAAAGGGTAATACCACCAATCCAATGTTGGGGATGCAAGGAGGATCACCTGTACAAGGATTTCCCACATAGAAAGGACAGAGTGAAGACTGTGCACAACATCCAAGAGGATACAACAATCATAGATATGGGAAGAATCTATGCCACTTTAAAAGATCGAAAAGCAAAGTACCAGTCCAATATGATCGAGCTGGAAAGTAAGATCATAAATGAACCTATTTCTATTTTGATTGATTCAAGAGAAAGTCGTTGCTACATTGATCCTAAGATAGTGGATAGATTACATTTGGAGAAAATTAAACTTGGAAAAATAGTTTTGGTTCAGTTAGCCACTGGAACAAAAAGAAGAATCCGTGACATGGTCATAGGTTTTTGCATAAGTCTTAATGCCATGAATACTAGTACCGATCTAAATATCATACCATTGGGGTCTTATGATGTTCTGATTGGGACAGATTGGTTGGAAAAGCATCATGTTGTCCTAGATTGGCATAACAAGACATTTACATGTCTCGATGGAGATGGAAAATAGAGCACTATGAAAGGGATTCCAAGACCCATCTCTATAAGGGAGATTTTGGCCTTACAACTGAACATATGTTTTAGAAAAGGATGTCAACTATATGCATCCCATTTGGAAGATCCAGATAATGCTAAGGGGCCAAGCCTTGAAGATTTCTTGGTGCTACAGGAATTTGAAGATGTATTTCAAGAAATACCCGGATTTCCACCAAGAAGGGAGATAGATTTCTCAATTGATTTAGTGCCAAGAGCTGCCCCGGTGTCAAAAAAACCTTACAGAATGAGCACACTAGAGCTAAAAGAATTACAAATTCAATTGGAGGAATTGTTGAAGAAATGATACATACGTCCAAGTGTTTTACCTTGGGGAGCACCAGTACCTTTTGTCAAAAAGAAGGATGGAACCTTGAGGCTATGTATTGACTTCCAACAACTGAACAAGTACACTATAAAGAACAAGTATTTGTTACCCTGAATTGATGACCTCTTTGATTAGCTAAGAGGAGAAAAGATATTTTCAAAGATTGACATAAGGGAAGGATACCATCAAGTAAGAATCAAATAAGAATACATTCATAAGACAACCTTTAGGACTAGGTATGGACATTATGAATTTGTAGTGGTGCCTTTTGGACTGACCAATGCACAAGATGTATTCATGTGCTTAATGAATGGCATATTCAGAAATTATCTAGACAAGTTTGTCATAGTATTCCTGGATGAAATACTTATTAAGTCTAAGTCTGAAGAGGAGCATGAACATCACTTAAGACTGGTGTTGCAAGTACTGAGAGAACATCAGTGGTGTGCCAAATTGAGTAAGTGTTATTTTTATCAAAAGAAGATCCATTACTTGGGACACATTATTTCAGAGCAGGGCATAGCAGTAGATCCAGAGAATATTGAAGCCATTAAAGGATGGCCAACACCCAGAAATGTGTTAGATGTCGGACATTTTGTGGGATTAGCTGGCTACTACAGAAGGTTCATAGTAGGGTTCTCTAAGATTTTTCATCCCATCACTTCTTTGCAAAAGAAGGGAACTAAATTTGAATGGAAACTCCAATGTGAAAAGAATTTTAATCTGTTAAAGGAATTACTTACCAGTGCACCTGTATTGAATATTTCTGACCCAAATGAAAGTTGTGTGGTATGTACAGATGCTTATAAGGAAGGACTTGCGGGAGTCCTCTCACAAAATGGACATGTCATTGGATATGAGTCCAGAAATCTTAAAGAACATGAGAGGAACTATGCCACCCATGACTTGGAACTTGTTGCCATTGTTCACACCTTGAGTATGTGGAGGCACTATCTCATGGAGAAGAAATTCAAATTAAGGACATACCACATTGGCCTGAAGTATCTTTTTGAACAATCGACCTTGAATTCCAGGAAAAAAAGATGGCTAGAATTTTTAAGTGAATATGACTTCGATGCCAAGCATATCAAGGGAAAGGGTAATAAAGTTGTCGATGCATTTAGTAGGAGAGTGCATCTCATGCATGCTACTACTGTTAGTATGCATCAGTCAGACTTGAAGAGCATAATTTTAGATGGTCTTGTTACAAATCAACATTACCTATAGGTAAAGGAAAACTTACAGGAGGGAGATGTACAATAGAAAATAAATGAGTACGAGATAAAGGAAGATGGATTACTCATGCATAAAAATAGAATCTATGTTCCTAGTACCGTAGGATTGAGGAATTTGGTAGTGAAGGAAATGCATGATGTTCCTTATGTTGGGCATCTTGGTTACCAGAAAACAACTACAACAGTAAGAAGCCAGTTCGTTTGGCCAAGAATGAAGAAGGACATTACTGATTACATTGCTTGATGTATGGATTGTCAGAAAGTGAAGGCTAAACATAGGCACCCAGCGGGTTTGCTGCAACCATTGCCAATTCTAGAAAACAAATGGGAAGTGATCACCATGGATTTCATCACAGGATTACCTAAAATGAATAAGAAACATGATTCAATCATGGTGGTGGTTGACAAGTTAACAAAGTCTGATAATTTTGTGCCTGTGAAGACAACACATACAACAGCGAATATTGCAGAAATGTTCATGAAGGAAAATGCTAGGTTACATGGAATACCTAGAACAATCATATCGGATAGGAATACAAATCTTACCTCCAATTTCTGGAAGGGATTGTTTAAAGGATTTGAAACAAATCTAAACTTTAGCACAACATACCATCCCTAGACAGATGGGAAAACAGAGAGAGCCAATCGAATAATCAAAGACATGATGAGAATCTATGTGATGGATAAGACGTCTAAGTGGGAATATTACTTACACTTGGTTGAGTTTTCATATAACAATGGGTATCAAGTTCCCTTGAGAATGAGCCCATTTGAAGCCTTGTATGGTAGGAAATGCAATACTCCAGTGAGTTGGGACAACCCAGCCGACAGGGTGGTACTTGGGTCAGAGTTGCTCAAGGACATGGAAGACCAGGTGGTTAAGATCAAGAAGAATTTAAAGGCAGCTTAGGATAGACAAAAACTTTATGCAAACAAGAACACGATAGTTAGATAATTTAAAGTAGATATGGAGG
The DNA here is from genome assembly GCA_009831015.1 of Picea engelmannii. Taxonomy (NCBI): domain Eukaryota; kingdom Viridiplantae; phylum Streptophyta; class Pinopsida; order Pinales; family Pinaceae; genus Picea; species Picea engelmannii. Next base: position 255,984 of record ML785785.1, on the reverse strand, counting down.
GAGACTTTCAGGTTTAGTCGGTGCAGGTATTGGACAGAAAAGTCAAAATGCTTCGGAATTGAGTTATAGCACCGGTAAAAGTTCAGTGGACCTACTACAGTCCTGAAGATTCTACCTAGAAGCATGAAGATGCCATGCGGGCAGAGTACCCGCATCTCTTTGAATAAATCTGAAATTTTGATCTATGTTTTGTATATGCACTGAGGACAGTGCCAAAATAAGGGGGAGGGGATGTAACATCCCAGGTTTCAAAACCCCCATTTTAAATAATGTATGGTTACAATGATGAGAGGCTCGAGTGCCAAAACAATTATTAAAGGGTTATTATGCCCAAGAAATGTAATGTTTTGATCATTAATAATAATAAACACATAGTTGGCTTCTAGATGGACAAGGACTAGAGTTATAGGGGGATATGATTCCACAAGAGAGGTAGCTTGAGGGACTAAGTGTTATTCCTATATTTTAATTACCCAATTTTTTTCATCTAAGGGAGGGGATCGATTATGTGAGCTTCTTGGGGAAGGCTAAGACGTTCTTGTTTCCCCACAAGGTTACTTAGACCCACCTCTAGTCTGATGGGGGGGTTGGACTGAGGACTTGTTCATTGTTTTTTCCCATTCACTCACTCATTCTTCCCTCACACACTCCCATGCATGCACTCCCATGCACCCCATGACTTGTCCATTGATCCCTCATCATCCTACGTCTTGGCTTGGAAAAGAAAACATAGCTATTGAAGAACTTAGCCACATGATAGTTGGTTGTAGTGGTCGTTGGTGTGATCTAGCCGTGTCTTGGGGTTTGCATGTCTGAAATGCATTGGCATGTACCCTATTTTTCTCACAACTGCGAGTCTTGAGAGTTCCGGCATTGAGATTTTGGACCAGCTGTGCTAAAATCCCTGGCAGGAAGGAGAAGGACTGCCTGAGGAACTACATGGAAGAGAAGGGTGGAGTTACATTCTCTCGAGTGGCATAGGCTAGGTAGAAGAGAGCTAGGTACTTGGACTATTGTGGGTACTGGGAAACCTGTTAGAGCTTGAGATCTTGAGAGTTGACTGGTTTGGGAACCCAATTACACTCTGGAACCGTCCTTGTGGATTCATAGCCCTGGCTCGGGGGTGACACTGTTGTTTAGATTTGGAGCAGTGGTGTCTACGGTTGGGTGTAATTTCCTTGGTTTGCAGCCTGTTGGTGTCGCCTTATATAAATATAAGTGCTCTCTGTTTTTATTATTATTATCTATGTATGAATGTATTTTGTTGTGTAATTATTTATCGTTAATTGAATCTTTAGAATATGCATGCTTGCCAGATATAACTGTGCATGTCATTAATTATGTTGTCTTATGCATCCTTAATAAATAAAGAAGGTATCAATATGAGAAATAAGTCCAAGTGCAGGCTTGCAGGTATTGTACCCGACCTATGGATGGTTGGGTATGTTTCACTTATGTTTATGGATATGCGTTTTGATGATGGGTCCCTTTTCTTGCAAGGCAACCCATTTGACTACTGTGATCCCACTCCTCCTCCTGAATCTTGTACTTTACTTCACAAGGATAAAATGGATGGCCAGAATTCAACCAGTCCCGAGATAAGTATATGCCATTTTCTCATCTTGTTTATCTTGTTCCTTCGATTAGATTGAGGCGGTTTAATAATAATATATTGGTTTTCCTTTTACAGGTTAAGTTTGGGTGTTGAAAACTCCATGAAGGGAGAATGTCCTTCTCGAAAAAGGTACTTCGGGTTTCATTACAAAATTATCTCTTGATGATATTTCCTCCCACATATCAACGAAATATTTTCACTTTCTTATTTTGTTCTAGATGGTTGATGTAGATTCTTTAAATTCTATTTTAAAGGAAATGTTAACAGAGATTAATGGGCATGTAAAACCCCAATTTTTATTAATATTTTTATTTAGAAGAAAACTACAAGGCCCTATATACTTCAGTGACCTATCACTTCACATAAAACATTTTTCCATAACAATCTATGATATTTATTGTATCATATACCCATTTTGTTATTACATATACATATATGTTTATGGGGCTTTGAATTCGTCTGATTTTATACTCGATTATGATTGCATGAGTTTTCTACATTCCACTGATTTGAGAGATAATATACATGAAAAGTAGAACTATACAATTTACTTTTTTTTTACTTTGATACACTCTAATTTCTTTAGTTCGCTTGGATTCTTTCTATGAAGTAGTTAGTTTCATGTACGGAAATGTCCATGCAATGATTATTTAGATTTTTTTGTGCCTATGCATTTGTCTATGTAGATTAGTCATGTAGATTATATACAGATACATGAACTAATCCATGTCAAAATCCACTAGAAACATTAATAGGTAATTAAACAGTAGGAAAGTTAATAAAATATATTATGGCCATGAGGAACACCTATATAGATCATTACCTATATATATAATATCGACCATTATAACACTTCAAAAAATGAAAGTAAATAGTTAAGATACATATATGAATAATGATGCTGGAAAAAAACTGAAATAGCCACATTCCGTTGAACCGTACATACAAAACAACCACGTTACTTGTCCTGATCACCTCCTAGCCTAACCATGAATCTATAAGGGTAAATTGTGCATCACTCCTTAGCCACTGTCTCTCTGAAAAGTTCAGAAAAAAATGTTTTCCTAACACCAGATATGTTCAGAATAACAAAACAATTCCTTTCCCCAACATACTAAGCATCGTCCTGCCTCCCACATATGTTGTATATATCTCCTGCCTAGGACTTTCCAATATTTTACCTCCTTGGAAAATTCATAGCTTTACAAGTCCCTTATTTCTAGGGGTTACTAGTGACAGAAGTCAACTTCTTACACTTGTAAAAATTAGCTCTGAGTTAACTCAACCCTATTCTCTACTCATAGAGTCATAGTAAGTTATTTTTAACCTACATGTTCCATCTGTTCTCCAGCATTAAATTTATTAAAAATGTTTTTCTCATACATGTGTCCATCAAAAGAGGACAGATGGAAAGTCAAACTTTTGTCCAACAGTCATAAAATAATAATTACATACTTCAAAAATATAAAATTCAAAATTCCAAAAATAGAAATTTAATTTTAGAACAACAACTTTAAAATAATTTATTTTTTAATAATTCGAGGATATCACAATTTTTTTGTTGATGAATTAACATTTATTATCTTCAAATCATCATTTCCATTATTCCAAAAAAAATATGTGTTCAACATTCAAACTCAAGACCCAGTTGTCCCAAAAAACAAAAATATAAAAAGCCTTAGAACTGTCACCCCACAATTCCCAGATTTTCTTTTCTTTTACACAAATATTTATTACTTGAACGAAGGTGCAAGGAACTGTCTAACATTCAAATAAAAATAAACCCAACCAA
>ML785785.1:230373-248002 GCA_009831015.1 Picea engelmannii | reverse complement strand
GAATCAGAAACAAAATGACCAAGGATTTTTCCTTTACTGACATTGAAAATAGACTTGGAAGGATTTAAAGAAATGCCAAATTTTCAGCAACCACCTACTCTGCCTAGAATTCAAGGTTGGTTGATCAAACAAATACTTTAGACCATTGTGGTCTATTCTCAGTTCAAACTTCTTTCCCATGAGGTAATTCCTCCATTTCTTCAAAGCGTGAAAGATGGCTGCCAACTCTAAATAACGAGTTGCATAGTTCCTTTCATTCTCTTTCAACTTTATGGATTCATAAAAAATTACGAACCCATTATGATTGAGGACTCCTCCCAGTCCCTCTTTGCATGCATCTGTACACACTACAAAGTCTTCATTCAGGTATGCAATCCTCAGGATTGGAGCACTAATTAACAACTGCTTCAATCGCTGGAAGCTTTTCTCACATTCCTCTGTCCATTGAAATTTATTCTCCTTCCTTTGTAAGGAAGTGATAGGGTAAGCTATCCTTGAGAACCCTGCAATGAACCTTCTGTAATAGCCAGCTAGACCCATAAAGGATCTGAATTCTGTCACATTTTTCGGTGATGACCATTCTCGGATGGGTTCAATCTTCTCAGGATCTATGACTATCCCATCCTTTGAGATGATATGCCCCAAGTAATGGATCTTATTTTGATAAAATGAGCACTTGCTCATTTTAGCATATAGTTGGTGCTCTCTTAACACTTGCAACACCATCCTCAGATGTTGTTCATGCTCTTATTCGGACTTGGAATACACCAGAATATCATCCAAAAATACTATGACAAACTTGTCTAGATATTCTTTGAACACACCATTCATTAGGCACATAAAAATAGCGGGTGCATTCAACAACCCAAAATGCACCACTGTGAATTGATATTGACCATACCTTTTTCTAAAGGCAGTCTTGCTGATGTATTCATCCTTAATCCTTACCTAGTGGTATCCTGACTTGAGATCTATTTTTGAAAATATCCTGGCATCCTTCAACTGATCAAAGAGATCATCGATCCTTGGCAAAGAATACTTGTTCTTTAAACTCACTTTGTTCAATTGTCTGAAATCAATGCACAATCTCAATGTCCCATCCTTCTTCTTCACGAATAGAACCAGGGCTCCCCAAGGTGACACAATTGGGCATATATACCCCTTCTTCAGAAGTTCTTCAAGCTACAATTGTAGTTATTTCAACTCTGATGTACTCATTCTGTAAGGATTTTTTGACACTAGAGCTGCTCTAGGCATCAGGTTTACTGAGAAGTCAATATCTCTTTTTGGGGGTAATCCTGGTACCTCCTGGAATACATCTTTGAAATCTTTTAATACTGCTTGGTCTTCAATATTTGAGACCTCATCCTTATATGCTTCCTCCACATGGGCTGCAAATAATTGACAGCCTTTTCTGTAGCTCTTCTTCAGCTGCATTGTTGAGATTTTTCTGACAACAATTGCTCTAGGAATTCCTTGGACTGTTCTCTGATTCCCCTCCTCATCCAGGTAAGTGAATGCCTTGTTACGATAGTCTAATATGGCATGGTGATGGTCCAACCAAACCATCCCAATTATACAATCATAGGAACCTAAAGGTAAAACATTCAATTCATCCCTTGTGCTCAATCCATTCATGTCCACTGGACGGGACTTAACCAACTCGACAACCTTTCTCTTGGCTCCTGTAGCCAACTGCACTAACCAATATTTCTCATGATTTCTTCTTGGTAAATGAAAACTTTCCACCATTCTAGGATCTATGTAACTATGACAACATCCCGAATCAATTAAAATAGTAATGGGTTGGTTGTTGATCATACCTTCCACTTCAATCATATGTGACCGAAACTCAGCCTTCTTGTTGTCCAGGGCTGCATATATTCTTGGAACACTTCTACCCATTTCCTCCACTCTTTCATCTTGTTGAACATTGTGGACAGTTCTCACTTTGTCATTTCTGTGGGGGTAGCCTCTGTACCTATGATTTCCTTGACAATCCCAACAGTCCATAGGTGTCTTCCTTGGCAATTGCCCACCTACTTCAGCCTTCCTGGGATCTCTAAAACCTAACTGTCCTTGAGGACTATTCCTGAAAAAGGGTGGTTTAGTTCCCTTCTTCCTCTGATCCATTTTGAAATTCTTCTTGTCTTCCCAAACCTTCCAGAAAGTAGGATTTTCATATTGTTGCTCATACAAGCATTTTTCTCTCCTTATAGTTTCTTCCATAGTCTTAGGGTCATCATACTGGATATTTTCACTGATGGAAGGTGGCAATCCACTTAGATACCTTTCAATTTTGACAGTATCATCTTTGATGAACGGAACATACTTCAACAACTCCAAAAAGTTTTGTTCGTATTCATCAATGGACATGCTGCCCAGCTTGAGTTCAAAGAACTCTTTCATATTTCTGTCGTAGTATATTTTAGTCAAGTATTTCTTTTCAAAATACTTCTTGAATTATTTCCAAGTAACATATTTCTCTCTAATGTGTTGCACTTGCACAAGTTGATCCCACCACATGGATGCCTTTCCCTTTAGTTGATACATTGCAATTATTCCTTCTCCATGAGAGGAATAATTCTGCAGTTGGAAATATTTCCTCATGCCATGAAACCATGTTTCGACATCTTCCTCCATATTGTGTTCTCCATCAAATGTAGGAGGATTAATCTTGTTCATTTCTCCCTTCATCTCATCCACTCCAGATCTCCTATTCTTTCTGGTAGGAGATGGGCTTGAACTATTGTGTGCCTCCTTATTGGACTTCTTCGGGGAGTGGTGACGATCTCTGCTAACGCTTCTTGATCTTATTTTCTTCTCAGTGGTCTTGCGACTCCCTATTTTTCTTGAGTCAGCCTCTTTATCCAACTTCTTTTCTATTCTCTCCAAACTCTTCATCAACTTTAAGTTGAATTCTCCCTTTTTTTCCTTAGCTTTCATGAGCTTTCTGCTATCTGCTCGGTGAGTTTGGGCATCTTTCTACAATCGATCAATGATTTTCATCATATGCCCTTCCTTATCTATATCTTCTCCATGCCCATTGGAGTTCAACCCTTCAACTCCCAAATGGTCATCCATTTCTTTTACTTCATTCTCTGAACTAGAAGCATTTTGTGCCTCCTCTATTTCTCTACACTCAGTGGCAATTCGCTTCGGTACTAACACTCGTTGAAGTCTGCAAACAGAACGTGCATTCAACCAAAATTTGTCAGGCCATCATTCCTTAACAAATCCCAAAGAATTCATAAACTGAATCTGTTTTAAGAAACGTTCTGATTTCATGAATTTTTCGAGCTCTGCTTAGCTCTATTACAATTTCAAGCCTTAGCCCTTTTCTCTTATCCCCAACCCTTGTGACCATGGGTTGTGATGAAGCGCTAGATCGATAGGCACTTAATTAGGACTTTGGGTTCTGAACTCTTCATAATACATCACAACAAACTCTCAGAGTTCCGAATTAACGAACTTGCAAAGTAGGGTGGATCAACAGTCCACGTCTACCCAGCATCCAACGGCTAACACTTGTTGTGGAAATTCTGTCATCGAAGCTTCGAGACTTCAGAGCTTCGGGACTTCAGGACTTTGAAGCTTCAGGACTTCAGGTTTTGGAAGCTTTCACTCTTGCTTCCTTCCAATCTCATGACTTCCAAACTTTCGGCTTCTCTATCCTTCGGGCCTACATAGTACAATTGTCACCAACTACGGCGATGACACGTGGTACGCCTAGGAAGGTCCATGTTACCCCAGGCAACATCATCTGACCCCACCATGTCTACCCTTCCACTTTGAAACTTTGGGCTTCAAAAGTTTCAGCATCATCACATTCCCCTTCTCCCGACATCTAAAATCCGAAGTTACGGTCTAACGGTAAGGCTTTTAGGATAACCCCCCTTCACCTTCTCCAGATATGAAGGTCGTAAAGGATTTCCCCTTTTCCCAAATAGATCCTAAGGCCCACATTACTTTGCGACCCAATACCACTTATGTCATGGTTTTACGACACCTATACCCCTCCAAAGCTTCGTAACACAACCAAAGTAACATATTGGCACTCAAGAAGGTTCTGAGGTTCGAAAATAGTTTCTCCAGACACAATTTCCACCTGAAACCTCAAGTCCAATGACCACTTATCTAGCCCATTCAGACTCAGAGTCGAAACCTTGGATGTGAACCTGAATTTTGTCCATTTTGACAACAATTCTTTTCCAATACCTTTGCTTCAACTACCACGAACATGGCCCATCCAAGCTTAGTGTTGAAACCTTGCTCTGATACCAAAATGTAACATCCCCGACCTTCCAACAATACTGACAATGCCACTACTCAGCTCTGACTTAGCTGTGATACCAAACTGTAACGTCCCTATCCATTCAACAGGCCGAGCAACACTACCACACAGAACATTCACACACACACACACACACACACACACACACACACACACACACACATATAACATGCATTTTAATCGAAATAAAACACATAAAATAGAATTACTGCTACCATACAGATTCAAATGTAATAGACAATAATTCATATACACAACGGAATACATGATAACATTCAAGCATGACAGGTATGCATAACATAAAATTAAGCACATAAATTATACTTACCTTTCAACTCGAATAACACCACCAACTGTGTGCAGAACTTCCATGAAACTCCCAGCCTTAGACCACACTTCTCATCACTCTCAATAGTAGGTCATCCCCGAGCCAGGACTAAGCTCCACCAGGAAAGGGAATCCTAGGATAGGCAAGGTCAACTGGAAGACACAATTTATGAGGAAGGATTCTCTCCTAGGAACCACTTATGCCCACTGCTCACAGAATTTCATTCCCCACATGCATGTCCCACCCCAGGAGTATACACCTTCACTGTCACACAATCCATCGGATTCTTCACCTCCCTTACCTTGGGCTTCAGCAATAGGCCATACTAGAATTATCAGAGCTCTGTAGCATCTATGAGACCCCTTCCAAGAAAACTCACTTCCACAACACACTCTCTCACCTGGAGAGAGTTGCCCACATGCCTGAAAACCTGTCTCTTCAACCACAACCACCTCCCTCACCTAGAGAGAGTGTTGCACACAAGCCTGACAACCTGCTTCTTCAACCACAACCACCTCCCTCACCTGGAGAGAATGTTGCACACATGCCTGACAACCTGCTTCTTCAACCACAACCACTTCCCTCACTTGGAGAGAGTGTTGCACACAAGCCTGACAACCTACTTCTTCAACTTCGTTCCCTCACAAGGAGGACAATGAAAAGGCTCAACAAGGAACAGAAGACGGCATCAAGACACACTTAGCCAAGGGACTGCATGGCCACAACAGCCAATAGTTATGACACACATGACATAGACAGATACAGGATGCTCAAGCTTCACAAAAGATGTGGGTCGACTTCACGGATATAATTTTTAGAGGTGCGTGGCTATGCAAAGGTCCAGTGCAGAGACAAAACGGGTTCTGGGGAATAATTCCAGTGAACTCAGGTGGAGGATGACAAAATATGTGCACAAACCCCCAACATGAATAACTTCTTCATCTTTAACTGCATGCACCCAGGTCGACACCTATCTTCTTGGAGATTCATGCACTCCATTTTGCATACATTCCTTTCCCAGGAACTTGGGACAACACTCATAATTTGTCCACCTTATCCTTTTAGGAAATAATAATAAATTATTATCCCCTTTAGAGGTAAGCCCCCTAGCTTATCCCCTAAGCCCAACACTTAGCCTCCTCCCTTACCCAACCTTGTGGAAACTTAGTCCCCCATCACTCTTTCTTCGTGGTCGGTCTACACACAGTGATTTTTTTATATTAACAAAGTGCATAATTACATGTACAAAACAGGCTCCTGGCCTTTAACACCTAGGCTCTCTGGCCTACTTGCACATAAGCTTACCATATTACAATTTCTCAGCTCACCAACCTACAAAACATGTTTACAATACATAGATGTAACTGGGGCTCATCCTTGGGGTATTACATGTGCCACTCTCCATTAACTTAGTTTGGAATTTCTTTTATGCTTGGAGTCAAAACTCCACTTGTCGACCTTGTGTGAGACTAAGATCTTACTAAGAAACAAGAAATCATCCTTATTGTGTTCCCCTCATAAATCCTCGTGACTGATTGTCTCAATCTTCCCTCATGACATCGTGGAGCTCTCAGGAACAAGGTAGTTGTTAACCTTCAGTTCAAGTCATGGTGAGAGCGCTAATAGGTTGTGACAGGAACGCTGCCACACCTCTCCCTCATCCATCTGATATCTCTGTATGATCCATTTACTCCATATGTGAGTCAGATTAGCAAGTGTCACCATTCCTACATCCAGTGAAAAATATAATATTAATAACTCCTATACATAAAAACCATAACTGAAATCATCATCATTATACATGCATAAATAAATCAAGTACTCATAAACAAAGTCAATAGTTCACTCCCTGACTCAATCCAGAGTCCAAGGTGTTCTTTTGATGCCATCAATATCCTCATCATGTCATGTCTCTTTCACACTCATGAAACCTCATCATAATGCATGTCAATGCTATACATAAATATAATTAACATATCAATTTCAATACGCAATGACAACATCATTTTTAACTCAAAAACCAAAGCAGATAATCATAAGTATCATGTTTTAACTAAATCGCTTGCTCGCAAGTATCCTTAAAGAATACATCAGTGTTATGAAATGTGATCATTAGAACTGGATGTTAGAATTAGAAAGAAATAGAAGACAAGAAGATCAAATCGGCTCCATTGAAGCATTGAAGAAACACTTGTAAAAGAAACAAAAATAAATAAAATAAAGTTAAAAGACAAAAATGATAAGTCATCCCTCCCAATTAAGGTGACTTGACTAGTATAAATAAAGGCAGATTCATTTCATTATTACACATCTCATAAGCTCTCCTCTTCTAGTGTGAATTATCCAGTTGCAATTTCTAGTTGTGTCAGTTATGTGATGCGTTATCTTGTTCTAGTGATGCATCATACTTGAGGGATCTTCCTCACACTAGGGTGCAACTTTCTATGAGCTTGGAACTCTTCATTTTTCTAGTAATGTATTCATGAACTTGGATTGAATTTATTCTAAAGAAAATCTTATTGGGTTTTTCTCCCAAGTTCAGGTTCTCCCAAGATAAATCTTATGTCTATTGTGCATGTCTATTTCTCTGTGATTAGGTTATTTCCACTGTAGTTTTTATTTCACTTTTAATTTTCAGTGTGTAATTAATCTATGATAATGGTGGAATTTAAATCTGTTTGAAATAATAAAGTAATTATTATTATATCTATAAATTAGAAAAATAAACATGGAAACAGAGCAAGTTAACTTCATAATAGTCTAATCATTGGAAGGAAGATCGTACATTGTTGTGATTTGTCATTGCACATGAAAATTTCTGTTGCATGTGAAATTTGTCATTGCACAGTTTTTTATCAAGATCCTTGAGAAATTATTGCAAATTAGTTGGTACTAAATCCACCACAGATCATCTTGCCTTTCTCTAGCTCAGTTACTATACCTCTCATATCGTAATTTGGTGAAAGTAAAAATTTCACCCCTATCTCTCTACAGTAGTGGCAGTAACATGTTTGTGAATCTCGTTGAGCATTTATTGGGATAAGTTGGGGATAATTTTGGCATAAGGAAACTTCCCTTCCCTAGCTCACCTACTATACCTCTCAAATTAGCAATCTATCAGAGTTAAAATTTTAGGGTTTTTAGGCTTGTTGACATTTTTCTTGACATTGAACCTCCTGATCCATATTTCTGAATTCTTATTGTTGAGATGATGTATTGTCTCAAATTAGAAGAAAATATGGATGATTCTACAAATTTCAGAGGTATGCACTTGTATATAAGTTATATCATGAGGGTGTTTGCAGAATATGTACACTTGGAAAAAGGACATTTTTTCAAGCGATGATAGTATATCCAAAGAGACCATAGATCTTGTGCACTCATAGGAAGCTCAAGAGTTGGAGGAAGTAGTAATGATGTCTCCTACAGTATATAAAAACTTGAAATCAAATGGAACGACAACAACAAGACTCCAAGTTTGCATATCAATATTGATATGTTATATTTTTTCATCTTAAGTAAATGTTGTAACTAGGAAAATAGTCTTTAGAGTTCTATTACTACTCAATACTAAATTGCTATCAAATGTTTAGTAACACTTGAATATTTTGGGTACGATGATCATTATGTAAATGCTCAGTTTCTAGTACTAATGTTGCACTTATTTACAAGATAAAATTGATCTCTTCTAGGAGATGTTCTTGGTTGTTGTCTCTATCCTAGGAAGGTTACCTTGTAAATTCCATGGAGGTTACCATGGAGATGTTCTTGTTTTGTTCCAGGATGTTTACCTTGTAAATTCCATGGATTTTCCATGGAGATGTTCTTGTTTTGTTCTAGGCAGATTACCATGGAGGAATAATTAGTCACAACACTAGAAAAATGGTTTTTGTGCTTCTTATTCTTGTTTGAGGTAGGTCATGGGTGATATATCCGAGAAAGAGCCATAGTGATGATTTTGCTTGTTCCTCTTATTTTTAATGTTCTTGTTCTTGTTCTTGTTCTTGTTATGAGAAGTTATGGGTGATATCCCTGAGAGGGATCTATAGTGATGGTTTCAAGAGGAAACAAATTAAATGATATCTAGTCTAAGACATGGAGCAGAATATCCATAAAACAAATTGTATACATGATAGTATACATCCATGTACCGAAGCAGAAGAGGAAAAATTTAGAATCTTCTGGAAAGAATGGTACTTTTATGGGATACAAAGTGTCTCATATGGAGATTAATCGTGAGGAGAAGAAGGCTCTGAGGGATGACCGTACAATTCCCTCTAGTCCAGTTGTTCATCCTTCAAACTATCAAGAGGATTCAATAGATCCATCAGGGAAGTGGATATACCTAGATATGTTGCAGTGAACAAGAGGAGGCCAACATGGCTTCGTGACACTTTTCAAGATGCATTGAGGCATGCAGCTCTCCATGATACTTTTAGGGAGATAAAACGATGTCATATATTCTTGAATTATATGGAATTCATTAGCCACATCATGAGGAGGAGAAGATGGCTCCACCAATGGTGAGCCAGGTCGCCCCACCAAGTACCAACTTAGAAGGATCCAACATTCAGAGGGATTCAATATTCAAGATCCAATATGGAGGAGCCACCCCCTAGGATATTTCATAGGAGATCGTACTTTAGAGGAAGTCATAAGATGCAAAGGGAGTAGATGGCTCCAAATATTGCATAGACTCAGAGGGAGTCAAGCTTCAGAGGGAGCATGCAAACTTAGAGTGATCATGATCTCAAAGAGAGTTAGTTGACTCAAAGGAACATTTGATCATTCAAATGGAATTCCCCCTCATATTCAGGTTGGAGAGACACATCTTCCAGAAATGACAGATGGGTGTGGTGATTTTAGGAGGCACCTAGAATATATGAGATCTCCTAGAAGGATACACTTATTTCAGTGGAATTTTCTATAGTTAAAAAGGAGGAATCTAGTCAGGAGGAATCAGATATGGAGTTTTTCTAAGTCATAGAGGAAGCATCCAGTGAGTAATACTAGACAACAAGACTTACTCTAGTGACAGAGGGAGTTTTCCTCATAGTTCGAGGCGAAGGATCTTGACCAAATGTAATATTTATTGCGATTAGAGGTGTGATAGAGATCAGATGAGATCTTCCTCAGATAAGGGATACTGATGAGATTTGATATGATGGAATGAAAATCCATGGATACACATATGGAGAAACATTTGAAGAAGTTTAGTTATTCTAATTCAGATTCATATTTGGTGGATCCCACGATGTACAAGTAGTTGATTGGATCCTTGATGTATCTAGTTAACACCAGGACAGATATTTCCTTTGTAGTGAGTAACTAGAGATAGTTTATGGTAGATATAAGATACTACCATTGGGCTATAGAAAATCACGCATTGAGGTACCTGGATGGTACAGTTGGATATGGCCTCAGATATTTCTCAAGTGGTGAAGTAAGGCTGCAAGAATATATATACATTATGATTCGGAAGGGAGTGCAATAGACAGATTGAGCACATTAGGGTGTTTCTTCAGCTTGGGATTAGTTACAATTTCAGGAAAGAAGGTTTTTGTAGAACTTAATATAGCAAAGACAATGTATATCATAGTCAGTATCGCAAGTAGTAAAGAAGTGTGGCTTTAGAATCTTCTTGCAATACTTCATATGATACATGATGTAGAAGAGAGAAGTGAAGCTCTCATACACATCCACAGATGAGCAGATTGTACATCATCTGAGACATGATACAGAAGGGAGCAGTGAAGCTACAATATCTACATATGAACTTGGTGTGATGTAGAATGTCTCCCTCACTAAGAGGGAGTGTTGATGATTTGTAGCATCAGGAAGATATTCATAGGGGTGTACATGTGGCCCAGGCATAGTCTTCGAAGGACAAAAGACTTAAGGTGGTGTTGTTTCTCCAAGAAGAATCACCGGGCATCATTATCATAGGATTCTTGGTTTAACTAGTGGAGAATGACAAATTCAATTATAGGGGTTTACATGTAAGTGACACTCACTCACAAGGGTGTAATTGTGGAGGTGAGTGGCCCAGGCAAAATCTTCAGGATAGAATACTTGAGGTGGTAGTATTCTTCTAATGTGTGGTTACATCAGACATCGTTCTCCCAAGATTGGTGATTTAACCAGTGGAGAATGACCGATTCACTTATATGGGTTTTCCTGTAAGTGAAACTCACTCACAAGGGTGTACTTGTTGTGGTGAGTGGCCTTGATAAGCATAAAGTAGACCTTCTCCTATATTAGGTTGTATAACAATGGAGATAGGATACCTTTATCACAAGGGTGTACTTGTGGTAAATGGGCCCAGGCGTAGTCCTTACTTATAGGGGTTTACCTATGGACTCAAGGTTCTTGAGGTGATTCCATGTGTCAAATAGCATCAGACGTCATTCTCCCATGATTGGTTCTTTAACCAATAGGGAATGGAAGATTCACTCACAGGGGTTTTTACCCATGGTGACATTCACTCACAAGGGTGTACTTATGGTGGTGAATGGTCTAGGTGTGGTATTTTTTGAGACCCAAGGTGCTAAACACATGTTTCTGGAGATGGATCATCAACATGACTCATGAAGAAACTTTTCTATGAGAGAAGAAATCCAAGTATGGATAATGTCTCCCTCGTTGAGAGGGAGTATTGAAGTTTTTCAACTTCAAGCAGTCATTCTCCATAAGAAACCATTATAGAAGACCTCGAAATTCTCTAGAAAGAAATAGAAGACAAGAATATCAAGGTGGCTCCATTGAAGCATTGAAGAAACACTTGTAAAAGAAACAAAAAGAAATAAAATAAAGTTAAAAGACAAAAATGAGAAGCCGACCCTGCCAGTAAATTAAGGTGACTTGACTAGTATAAATAAAGGCAGATTCATTTCATTATTACACATCTCATCAACTCTCCTCTTCTAGTGCACATTAGCCAGTTGCAATTGCATTGGTGCACTATATTGTTCTAGTGATGAGCCATACTTGAGGGATATTCCTCACACTAGGAACAAATTTTTATGATCTTGGAACTCTTCATTTGTCTGGCAATGTATTCATGAACTTGGATTGAATTTCTTCTAGAGAAAAGTTTACTAGTTTTTCTCCCAAGTTCGGGTTTTCCCAGGATAAATCGCGTGTCTATTATGCATGGATATTTCTCTGTATTTTTTTATTTTCGTTGTCATTTTTATTTCACTTGTAATTTTCAGTGTGTACTTTTTTTTTTTACAAAACTAATTTTGTTTTTTATATATAAAGGGCGCGACTGAGGTCGCAGAGTATAAAAGAGGGTTTTGGTATTGGATACCAGCGACAAAATTTCATCAAAATATAAATACAAAGAGTTTTCCACAAATTCTACTGATGTAATCTAGCCTTATCAGACTTATCAAAACAAAACTATTTCCCGATAATATTAATTTACGTCATTTTTACAAAATTGGGAAATCCTTATTGCTCTGCTTACAAATGATCTTCCTCTAGACCTCATTCTTCTTCTGGAATTGGTTCTAGGGATACATTCATGTCGGGAAAAACTGGGTCCTCCTTTCTCTCAATCTCCTCATTTTGGCTTTGCTCTGTATAATTATGTGTTATGGCTTCATGCATTTCTTCCATTCATTCGTCGACATCATCTTGTAGCTGGTTGATTCAGGTGTGGTGTTGCACCAGTGTTTCCAGAGTGAATTTTAGTGTGGATCTATGTGAGTCCAATCGCAGTTCCAATTACTCATCCTCCAACCTCTCATGACCTAGTCGTTGAGAAATTTTAGCAAACAATCTTGCTATTGGAACCTTCTTATGCTTGTTATTGGAACCTTCGTCTGCACTATCGTTGGTTTTGTTGCCCTTTATGTCTCTTATGTAGTTCCTGTATTTGTAATTTCCTTTATCAGAACTTCCTTTTGTTTCTCCTTCTCTATCTATACCGATGATGAAGCAACCAAGAACTGTATAGAGCCATATGTTATTTCCACAGACAATTTCTCCATTGAAGCATCCTTTGTGGCATCCTTTGGACAGACCAGTAACTATGTTGATCCCTGGGTGGTCATTATTTGTTGCTTCCTTACCTTCTTCACCATGTCTTCTAGAGATTTTCTCTGAACTCAAACTACCTCTTCTCTTTAAATTCCCTTCCCATGACAAACACGACATTATCAACTTCTTCCTTAGATGGAAGAGACAATGAATCAGGCTCTGGCCATCCCAAATTCCTCTTGTGGATAAGAATAGATTATGTGCATGCTCAGAAAAGGAATGATGCTTAAGTGAAGATGTGGCAGGTACTGCTAGCATATGCATGCTGTGGAAAATGGCTTCAATCCCTTCATAAGCCTTCTTCGCAAGCGAAATTAATGTGGAGGTGAGGGAGTTGGAGACTGGGCAGGCATGGAGTGACGATTGCAGTAGGTTCCCATGGATTATGAACTCCTTTCATACCAAGAGATCCATATGCACATACTGGAGCATACTAGCTCCCACGAACCAGAGGATGTTCAAGTACACAAATCCCTTGAGCTTGACGCTCGACTTACCTATAATACCTTTTCACTTAATCGCCATGTGGGAGTGGCTACCATGTGGAGTGAAAACCAAAGGGTGTTGAGTCATTANGGGGGGGGGGAGAAATAAGAGCCTTCCAAGGACTTCCATGTGACCTAGACCTCTTCCTATAGCTAGATTAGCTTGTTCGTCTATTGTCCCATTGTTTATGCATTGAATATGGTAAAAGGTAGAGTGCATGGTAGATAACATATCTCTGATTATTTCTATGAGCCTTTTCAACTTTGTATTATTCGAGGATGTTATTTTGATGAATTACCGAATTATGTTCTTGGATTCCCCTAGAATGATTAAATGGTTGATCTGTCATTCTTGGGCTAGTTGAGCTCCTTGGAAGAGTGCATAGGCCTCTGCTAGATTATTGGTGGTTATGCTCAAATTCCACGAGTAAGTTAGCAGTATTTGTCCTCTAGGGATGAACATAACCCATCCTACACTTGCCTCCCCTAGGTTCCCTTTTGAGTCACCATCAAAACAGAGAACATGACTATTTTGGGCGTTTAGCCAATTTTTGAAATCATGGGGGGGAATTTGAAGCTAGAAGCATAATGATTTTTTTGGCAAAGTGATGGGGTGAACTGCAGGTAGATTTATTTTATTTATCCAGACATCTTCTTCTGCTAGAAATGCACCACCTTCCTGGGTTGTTAATTTCCTATATGAGATGTACTCCCCCAACTGGCTGATCGCGAGAGTTACAACTGGGGGGGGGGGAGATTTCTTTGAAAAATTCTTTTGTTTCTATCCAGCCATATTTTCTAGCACACAAATTTAATCGAGTCTTTCTATATTCAAATTAAATTTGGGTTCCTATGGAGTGAGCCTTTGCATTTTTTACCCCATTTTCCAATCAAACTTATGTTGCTTGCCGATCAGGAGATTTGAGGGACTAGTTATGAGTTGACACTATGCATCACTTGTTTGGTGAAATTGAAATTTAGGAAAAGGTGGTCAGTTCTTTCAAGATTTTGGTTGCAGAGAACACATATGAAAGGTCCCATATAACCTCTTTTATTCAATTTTTCCCTTGTTAAAATATTGTTGTCTGCTAACTACCAACCGAACATATTTATCTTTGGTAGGCTATTTGGGTTCCAAATTTCTTTTTAGATGGCATCTTTGTTTGGAAAATCGCTTTCTTGGAGGAGCTTTTTGTATCCCAACCTCACTATGTACCCTGCTTCTCCCCAACTTATGTTGTCCCTTTGACTAAGGTGAACTGGGGCAGACCTTGAGACCATCAGGAGGAATTGATGGGCCTCGTTTCACAGGAGGAGGGGGGACCTCTCCCAAGTTCCAGTTTTCCCAAGCACCATTACTATTCTAATTAGAAATATCAAAGAGAGTGATTTTTCCTTCTGAGGTTAGTCAATGCCTGAAGTGGTCCAGAGAAGGAATACAAGAGATTATTCCCATGTCTGAGAAGTGATCCTCCCAAATATTAATTTATTTACCATTTCATGGGGCCCAGCTAAGGTGGTTTTGAATGAGCGACATAGATTCCCGAATTAGCTTCCAGAAGGAGGAACCTGATTGACTGAGGTTTACAACATCCAAACACCTTTTTCTGACTTTTGAAAGTTACTTATTGCAGATTTATTTTTTCCACCATTCGTTTCCTCCGGTGATTAATCATCAGATTAGCTTTGCCCCCATGGATAAGTTTATCTTTTATGGGTCTCGAATAGCTAGACACCCATTTATTTAGGGGTGTAGACAGTAGACCAATTTACCATGTGGAATTTTTAACCATTGTCTTTGCCCCCTTGACAAATAAATTTCCTGATAATTTTGGCCATTTCTTTTTTTATTCCCACCGGAGCATAGAGGGTGGAAAACTGGAAGATTGGAAAGGAGGATAGGATTAATTTTATTAAGACTACCCTACCAGCTGGGTTCAGCCAAGTTGCTCCCCAAATTTTGAATTGTTCAATGAGTTTTTGGAGGATCAAATGCCATGCCTCCCTGGGGAGGGCTTTGATATTGATGGGAGTTCCAAGATACTTGAAGTGCTTCCAATCTATTGAGAAGGAGAATCGTAGGATGCTGGCAATTCTGGCCATTGTACAAGTTTTTATGTTCCAAGCATAAATTTGGCTTTTGTGCTTATTGATAAGACCCCCAGAGGATATTTCATATTGGTCTAGGATGAGCTTGAATATTTTGGCCATAGTTTGTGAAGATCCTCCAAGAAGAAGAGTGTCATTGGCAAACTGTGATTTATTTATCCTTCTGACACCCCTAGCTATTTTCAACCCTGAGATATTTTCGTTGAATCTTTCATATTCCAATATTCTATTCAGAGTTTCTGCCATGATGATATACAACACTGGAGAGAGCGGGAAACCTTTCCTAAGTCCTCTTGTGGCTTGGAAGAACGGATTTGGGTGCCCATTTATTAGGGGCGCTATCCAGGGGGGTGAAATGCAAGCCCCGATCCAAGAGACAAAGGAGTTATTGAAACCAATTTTTTTTAGCACAACAAAAAGGAACTCTTCTTTCACTTGATCAAAGGAATTTCCCATATCGATTTTAATTATCATTCCCTTTTCTTTGTTCACAACACTGGTGTGAATGGCCTCCTGCACAAGAATGATGTTGTCCCAAATTTTCCTGTTAGCCATAAAGCCCCCTTGATTTGGAAGAATGATCTGTGTGAGCAATTGCTTTATTTTGTTTGCTATAATTTTTGTTATGATTTTGTAGGAGACATTACAGAGAGAGAGAGATGGGACAAAACCGATCAAAGGAGCAATAATGTTTTACTTTAGGAATTAGGGAAAGAAAATAGGTATTGGTGGCTCCTCCTAACTTGCAAGTAAGTTGGGCATATTTTTTCATACAGAGTAAATCCTTTTTAATTATTCCCCAACAGTTTCGGTAGAAATGGAGAGTGAATTCATCTGGTCTGAGGGCTTTGTCAGGATCAAATTGGTAGACAAATGCTTTAACTTCTGCTTATGTTACCACCTTATTCAATTCTTGGTTATCCTCTTCCTCTATCAGCTGTGGTATCTTCTCCATGAATTGTAGACTCTTGTCTCTATTATCTACTCCATATTGGGTGTAGAGATTTTTCAAGTGAGAGGAGGCTTCCTTTTTAATCTCCTCAAAGGAATTGACTATGCCTTGTGTGGCTGTTTTTATTTCCTCCACTGTGTTTTTTGTTGTCTTTCTTTGGCCTGCTTATGAAAAAAGGAAGTATTGTTGTCCCTCGCTTGGAGCCACAAATATCTATATTTGAGTGGCCACTCCTTTTCTTCATTATGAAGTGCCCTTAAATAATTTTGAAGGTGCTCTTTCTCCTGCACTAAGTGTCTGGTTTGAATTTCACTAGTGTCCATTTTTTCCTATAGAACTTCTAGCTTCTTTTTATATCTTTCAACTTCTCCTCTTGTGTTGTGGAAGGAGACTTTAACCTAGTCCTTTATTGCTTGTTTTTCCTTTTTTATCTTTTGCTCTCAGATGTACACAGGGGTTTCATCCACCCAGGTTGACCAGATTGAGGAAATTAAGTGGAGGAAATATGGGGATGTGTAATTAATATATGATAACAGTGGCATTAAAATATATTTTCAATCATAAGGTAATAATCATCATATATGGAAATTAGAAAAAACAACAGAAGACACATTAAGGCCTGAAGTAAAAGAGAGAGAAAAAGGTGATCACATTGAGGCAAAGAAGAAGGTACAAGTGATTGAGAAAGTACATGGATACCAAAATTAAGGGATTAGTAGAACGAAAGTACCACAAAAAGATGAAAGAAAATTCTAGGAATAATGAGTGAGAAAGAGATAGATTAGTTAAAGGAGAGGTAGAGTCTTATGATGAAGTTGTTATAAGAGGAAGAAACCTAGAGTTATGATTGGAAGTTGAAAAGGAAAGTCAAATGGCCTATAAAGGTATCGATTAAAAGAATAATAAGACATGGATTTATTACCTTGGTCAAAAAAGAAAGAAAGAAACTAAGAGTTAATAGAGGCATGAAGAAAAAAGGAGTTGAATGTAGAAAACAATATGAAAATATGTTCTTGGGGGGAGAGAAAGAAATATTCATTTGTAATCCTGAGAGAGTACCAATGTTTGATGAATAATAGGTGGATGAGAGACAAGATAATGGTATCAAGGAAACTTAGGAAGTTAATTTCATCATAGAGGAGAGATCCCAATCCTAGAGGGATCAAAATTGAAAATGACCCTCAAATTTTTCAATCTAGAGGTAGAGTTCTCTCTTGAATATAAATGAAAGGAAAATAAAATTCATGGACCTCAAATAAACAAGGTAGAAGAAAAACCAAAGGAAATTTCCAAGATTCCAAAACATTTAATAGATGGCGATGAGAAAGGAAGCCTCATATCAAGTCTAATGGAGGTCAAAAATATTCTACAAGTTTAAAGGAAAGAAATTCCAAATGAAGGAAGTACCTTGTTCA
>ML785785.1:196607-213438 GCA_009831015.1 Picea engelmannii | reverse complement strand
ATATATATATATATATATATATATATATATATATATATATATATATATATATATATATATATATATAATACAAAATTTGTTTGTCTTTTATGTTTAATTTTAAGATTTTGTATGTTCGACAAGGAACAATAAAACAACACTTTAGAAATCTTTTGCAACACATCGGTGATTCTGAGAGAGAAACTACTGAAGATGTTTTGAATGGAGCTTCAAGGACACATGTCAGGGCTCGTCGAGGTCAAGCTACTGATCCACATGGATGAAATATGTAATACACAACATACCATGAAGCAATTTGATGACATTGTTTGGATTAGAGCGAACCATTTCTCTTTTATTTGTATTTAAGAATCCTTTGTTGAACTATTTTACAATGTTGTTTTTTTTTTTTTTACCTTTTTCAAAGTTGAACATGTGTATGGATTAAGTTGCTTTTGAGAGACTATATATTTATTACTCACCTTCAAAATATGTGGAATTAGTAGTTTTAAGTTAGTAATCAAGTAAATATGTTAATTTTTAATATGATAATGGTGGTTTTTCTATTACTTTTAAATATGGAAAAATAGTGTGAATATTTGCTTGTTATTGTAAGTGCTTATGGTATAGACTACATAGAAGTGTCAATTAGGAAATATATATATTTCCTAATAAAAGTGTGATATCTAAAAGGCTAGCATTTATGTAATATGCTTAATATAAGTTAAATTAATAGTGGATTAGATGGAGTTATTATTTGTCATTAGGATTAATCAAAGTAGGTCTTGACTCTAGTAGACACATATACTAAGTGGAATATTGCTTGGAAGAAGAATCACATTATGATGTAGAGTAAGTTGTCATTATTTTTTACACCATTCATTTTAAATTTTGTTGAAAATGTTGGGTTTAATTCAATCACTAATAGTGTAAAAGTCTCTCTGTTACGTTATAAAAGTAAATGAGAAAACAATAAGATATATATATATATATATATATATATATATATATATATATATATGAACATCGATAGAACAAGTGAAACACGATATTAACATACTTCAGTAATACGTAGTCTATTTCATTCATCTCATTGCACAACTAGATTTAGATACAACTTCAAGGTATTAAGGATCTGCCATATCACACAACATCACATACAATGTCTACCTACCCAATCTATCCTGCAAGGTTAGGACCTCCAAGATACATAATCAACGTTCAAGTCTAGGATTCATCTAATTGATTTTGACCATTTAAGGTCTTAGGACTAGTGATTGTTATGAGGAACAAGGAAGTATCTAATTCCCATAACTTTAATCTATTTTGAAGTTCAATTATAACTCTCAGCATTCTTTACTACAATTTCTTCAAAAGCACATAAAAATCTGGTAACGTGGTCACCACTCCATAACACAAATGTATACTATTACAATAATTCATCATTTTACTAATTTAAAGGATAGGAAGAATTTTCAATAGTATCATGACAATAACTTAACAGTAAAAACAACGAGAGACCCTTAAATAGGCAATCTATCATTTATGATAGTTTCAACTTTACTTATGTTTACCTAGAATAAGTGTGACAACCCTATAGGGTACAACCAAGTAGATATATTTCTGATCTACATAACAATTTAAAAGAGGAAAAGAATAGAAGAGAAAATCTCTCAACACAAGTGGAAACCGTAAGCTTACTATGTACTTAAAGAACTAACTGATACTGTGATGAAGAAATTATGCAATCGAGTGAAAGTTTGTTCTAGGAATGAGTTAAAAAGTTCTGTAAGAAACCCAAAGTTCTCTTCTGGGTGTCAAAGTGAAAACACGTCCAGATCCAACTCCAGAAGTGCATAGACGGGCACCTTGAAGGCCTAAAGTTCAAAATAAACAATGCTTGGTGTGCATAGAGACCACTCAAGGTGGGAGAAGGTCTTGAATTTCGAAATAATGAAGCTCAGGAGAGATAGTGAAAACTTACACTGGGGAGGCGCAAAGTGTGCACCCAACAATTAGATTCCATAGCTCAAGAGAAAAAGCATGTGCAGGATTTAAGTGAGGAAATCATGGGTGTGAAATCCCTTTGAAGGAATTAGTGGATGGGATCTGATCGTGAAGAGTCAAAATCCCCACAACCGTCCGACCAGATTAGAGTAGCACACTTGTTAAACCATGACACCTTCAGGCTCCATTACTTTAGCAGATCTGAGTTGTTTGTATTAAAAGAGCCCCGAAGCCCGAAGTTGCAGAGTGAAACTACATCGTAGATCGGTGAGAGGATGTGAGTTGTTGGATCCTCAAGGTTCGGCTAAACGACAAGTTAGGTCTGTAATTGTCTAAGAGTTAAGAAACCTTGAAGCTCTGAAGTCTCGAAGAGAAGGACAGTCATAGATATTGCAATCGATCGAGGACCATTAGATCTATGAGCCTTTGTTCTTCGGAGGTTCGATAATTCAGTACTTTAGAAAAATTGAGTCAAGTTAAAATTTAATGAACTCCCGGAGTCCCAAAGTCTAGAGTAAATCCCGACCGTCTGTTGTTGGAAAGACATGAGCTGTAGATCTCTAAGTTATTCAGGATTCGACACTCCGACTTGTTTAAGAGGTAGTTGTTAAGGATTAAGAAAACCCCGAAGTTATGAAGTCCCATAGTGAAGGACAATCATAGATCTAGTGATCAACGAGAGTTGTTATATCTACGATCCTTCGTCTTTCAGTGGTTCAGTAGTTCGACACTCCAAAGGAATTGAGTTTTTGTCGCTAAAAGGTGAGGAAATCTCAAAGTTCTGAATTCTGGAGTGGACGACAAATGTTAATCTAAAGAGGAGTGTAAGTCGTAAGATCTTCGAGTCCTTCGGAAAGTCGACGATCCGGGTGAAATATTCTAAAGATGTGAAAGTGGAGAAAAAACCTTAAGCCCAGAGTTGCGGAGTAGATATCCACCATATATCCTTGCTTGAGTAGAATCTATGCCATCCATTCGATTAAGTTCATAATCATTGACGAAGGCAAGTGGAAGGATAGGGTTAACCTACATATGTCGGTCAACTCCTCTTATGACCAAATTCGTTCGGTAACACTCTGGGTGAACAGGAGTCTTGAAGTTGAAGAAACCTCTAGAGCTTTGAATAGTTCCTTTAGGGCCAACGCTAGGTTCCATCCCGCGGTCACATGCATAAATGGTCAAGGTAAAAAGGGATAACACCCAAGGTTAAATCAAGTCTAAGCTCCAGAATAGAAGTAGAAGAAACACAACGAACTAGGCATGCCACGATCTCAAAAAATTTGGGTTTAGAATATAAAATATACAAAGATTCCATGCTACTAAAAAAATTGGGTTTATCAACAATCAACAAGGAATACACAATAAATTCAGATTAAACAAAATTTAACGGAGGTCCAATACGAATGAAGTTGGAATGAAAAAAAATTCAATAGAGATTTCCACGATACAAAATTCAAATATGAAGTATAATTTAACAGAGATCCCACGATGTGGGTTGATTTAGGATTCAAACGAATTTCAACAGAGAACTCGTGAATACAAAATTCAGACTTAATTCCATAGTTTATTAGCGAATGACACACTATTTAATTCTCTAAATAATATCAAAAACTCCAATCATGTGAACTTCAATAAGGATAAAAATGCAAATGTTTAAAAACATAGACCATACACAATATGAATTCAAATTTACAATGAAGATTAAACTACTCAAATTAGAGTTTGGAAAAACGTGTGAAATTACAGTGAAAATTAAAATATAAACATTGTATCTATTATTCGTTTGGCAGCAACTATAACAATTGTATTTCAGTATTTCTAGTGATTATGTAGTGATCCTATCCATCTATTATACTAATACACTTGTAATACAAAAAAAATCAGAATATAAAAATACCAGGACCAACAGAAGTTGTGTAATGAAGATGCCCTTCAAGTCTTGTGCTCCTTCCTTACTTTCTCTTTCTAATCATAGAGACTTCACCGGTACCTCCCATCCAATTCTAGGGGTACTCTTCTTCACGCTTAGTCGCCCGAGCCGGAAAGGGGCCAAGAACAAAAACCAGAACACAATAGATTCCAAGCTTTCCTCGCAACGAAGAGCTTCCACTCTTTTCACAAGCTTGGAGTCCCAACTCTCACAAGTAAAACACAGTCAAATCAAAATTCGGCAGCATAACAGTGCTCCCCAGGTCTGTTCCATTTCCCTTCTACATAATTTTTTTTATAGAAATTTCTCCATTGACACATGTCCTCATGCACAGATAATTAACTTTTTAGTTAGTTTAATTTGTATTATTCACTCACACACTTGTCACAGTCTCCCTAAGTTACACCAGTAATTACCAATTTTATTTTATTTAAAAAGGTCAAAATCCCTCATATTCCTCAACGTGTTCCTATTTTCACTCCTAGGTGTCCCTTTGTTCCCCAAATTCTCTTTTAATGAGTGTCTCCTAACTAGATCTTAGTTAGAGTTTAATTAGGAGTCTTCTTCTAGTTAGACTAGTGTAGTATGACTCTAGATTATATTCTATGTACACCCAACCTCTCAAGTTTTTATTTATTTCTATTAAAAAAATCATTTTTATTAAAATCATGCACACATGAGCATTTTATCCAATATTTAGATTTTTCCCACCTTTTCCTAGCATTAGATTTATCCCAATTTTAATATTGTAATTAGTCCCCAAATTAAACTTAGACTTAGGCCAAATATTAGACTTAGGCTTAGACTCTTGTTAGGCTTTTCAATTAATAATCTATTGTTTAATTTATTAGTTAATCCAACAAGGTCTAATTATTTCAATGTTTTCTAGGCCACCTAGATTTATTGACTTAAGTTTAATTACGCGAGTTGCCCTTCAAGACACACCTCCATGCTTCAAGGGTGCCACTCACCTTAGACTTGTTTTGGAATTTGTCTGACCCTTGGAGTCAACACTCCACTCAGTCGACCTTGTGAGAGACTAAGGGCTTCTAAGGAATAAGGACTCCACCTTATTGTGCACTCCTTAGAAATCTTCGTGAGCAATTGTCTTAGTCCGCCCTCATGACATCGTGGACCTTTTGAACTAGGTAATCATTGACTTACCATTCAGATCATAGTGGGAGTGATAGTAGGTTGTGACTGGTATGTTTCCACACCTCTCCCTCAATGTTTGGTTTATGTGCATGGCCCCTCTACTCTTTATGCGAGTCATATTAGCAAGCATCATCAAGCCTGCATCCACTGACATAAACAATGTCAATAATTCCATATACATAAATCATACTAAAATCAATACAACATATGTGCGTGAAATGAAATACTCAATAAATAAAATCCATTTCTTAACTCAATCTGGAGTCCAAGGGAATCCTTCGAAGCCATCAACATCCTTAGCCTGTCATGTGTCATGCACACTGAGGACGATTTGTCAAAAGAATCTTGTTAATATATATTCATCAATATAGTTTCAATAAGTCATAACACCTCAAAATCATCATATATAACCCCTAATATGAATGAAATCACAATGTATCATACCTGGATCACTTGCACGCAAGTGTCCTCAAAGAAAATGTCAATAATAGTGTGCTCAGTAGAGAGGGATGTTACATACACCTCCTCTTGTTTTAAACTTCATCCTGAAGTTTGTACAATATATAAAAACAAGTAAATGAATGTATCTATGATAGATCTATATGTCTAATGTATCAAACAAGTAAGGAAACTGTTAAAGCATCTCAAATGCATCCTCCCGGGTAGTCGAGTGTGGACTATAATTGTCCCACTGGACCTTGACCTGATCAACTATTCGACATCGTAGTTGTCAAATGTGATGGTCCAGAATGAAGATTGGATCCTCCATGAGAGCACCCTCATTCGAAACCTGCAAGGAACTCATGTCAATACATTTGAAGGATCACTAATATAATGTCTCAAAACAGATACATGAAACACATCATGCATATGCTTCAAGGAATCAGGCAAGGCTAGTCGATAAGCCACGGTTCCTTTCTTGTCCACAACTTAGAAACGTACCACAAACCTAGGAGAGAGTTTATCACCCTTTCCAAACTTGATAGAACTCTTGTGAATTTTTACCCACAAGAAGACTATGTCACCAAATTCAGAACTGCAGCCAACGCGATTCGCATCAGCATAACTCTTCTACCCATCTTGTTCTTCCTTAATCCTATGTCTTATCGATTGCTTTTTTTCTTCCATTTCTTGAATCACTTATGGTCCTACCAGAACCCTGTCCTCAAGTCAATCCCAACTCAACGATGTCCGAAATGGTCTCCCATAAAGAAACTCAAACGATGCCATCCTAATCGTACTTTGATTGTTGTTGTTGTATGCAGTCTCTACTAGTGGAAAGAATTATTCCCAACATTTCTGCTGGTCCATTACATACATACACAACATATCCTCTAAAATTTGGTTTTTTCTTTATGTTTTCGCGTATGTCTCTGGGTGATAAGTTGTGCTAAGTTTTAGTTGTGTTCCCAAATCCTCTTGGAAATTGGTACAAAATCGTCTTGTATACATCGATCGTCGATCGGATATGATCCTTCTTGGTACATGATGTAATCTTACAATGTCGCTAATAAATATTCTAGATATGTCTAGTGCGTGATACATTGTATGCACTGGAATAAAGTGTGCACTCTTTGTTAGAGTGTCAACTACCACAAAAATAGAATCGTGTTTCCTTGTCGTCAATGGCAATCCAATGGTAAATTCCATCTAAACGACCTCCCATTTTGATTATGGAATCACATGTGGTAGTAAAAATCCTGTTGGATGTCTATGTTCAGCCTTCACTTGCTGACATTCTAGACATTTAGCCATGTAACAAACTATGTATGCTTTCATTCCCCTCCAGAAGTATAAGGCTTAAGGTTTGTTTTCATCTTCACGACTCCCTGATGGGCCATGTATATTACTCTATGAGCTTCGCTCAAGATCAAACTTCTTAATTCGTCATTAGGAAGTACGTAAATTATTTCGATAAATATCAACAATCCATTGTTGTCTAATGAATAACCTCCATACTTTGGTACCATCATGGTATCTTGTCCAATATTATTATTAATTTTTGTATACTAGTCATCATCGATTTGTTAAGTGGTATTACCAGTATTATCGAGAATATGCATGGTCTCCGACTCAACCCATATTCCACTTAGTTCATTCTTCCTTTAATGTAAGTAATCTCAAAGTCGTATTTGTTAAGTAATTATGATCAACGCCTTTGTCATGCGTTCAAGTCACTCTGTGTAAATATATGCTACAATCCATAGTGATTTGTCTTTAACTTAAATTTTCATCCAATCAGATAATGTCTCCAAACTCTCAAGGAATATACAATTTATAATAATTTCAAGTCATGTGTTGCATAGTTCTCTTCATGCTTTCTCAATTTCCTCAAAATGTAAGAGATCACTCGACCATATTTCATTAAAACTCCGCTTAAACCTTCCTTGGATGCATTTGTGCATGCCAAGAATTCCTTGTCCATGTCAGTGACTTTTAGTTTCAGTGTTGTTGTCAACAACTCCTTGATATTTTGAAATGCTTCTGCACATTTCTCAGTCCATACGAATTTCTTGTTCTTATTCTACAATTCCATGATCGGATTTTCTATCTTCGAAAAGCCTTTGACGGATCATCAGTGATATCCTGCCAGAACCATAAAAATGAATACTTCTTGTACATTTGTTGGTGTTGGCCATTCCATAATAGCCTCCACTTCCATTGGGTCCACAACGATACCTTCATCAGATATGATATGTCCCAAGTAATGAATCTTCGATTGGTAAAAAGAAAATTTTGATAGTTTCCCGTACAATTTATTTTCTCTTAGACACTATAGGACCAATATTAAATGTTTGTCATGCTCTTGTTTCATCTGAGAATAAATCAATATGGCATCAATAAAAACTTGCAAAAAATTGTCCAAGTATTCACAGAAAACCCCATTGATCAAATTCATGAATACCCCTGGGGCATTCGTTAATCTGAATGGTAAAACTGTAAAATCATAGTGTCTAAATCTCATCTTATAAGAGGTATTAGGGATATCTTCCTCTTTAACCTATAACTATTGATATCATGATCTCAATTCAATATTTGAAAACAATGTCGCTCCTTTTATTTGATAAATAAATCATCAATCCTTGGGAACGGATACTGGTTCTTGATCGTATCTTGTTCAATTGATGGTAGTTAATGCAAATTCTCCACAATCCATCCTTATTTATAACAAAGATCATCGGTGCACCCCATGGTGATACGTTTGGGCGTATCAGTCCCAAATCCAACAACTCCTTTAATTGCATTTTCAACTCCCGCAATTCAGGTGTTGAAATCTGGTAAGGCATTCTCTCTATCGTTTCAATTCCAGGTTTCAAGGTTATTGTAAACTCCAACCCTCTTTTGGGTGGTAAACCTGGCAAATCTTCTGGAAACACGTCTGCAAATTAATTCACCACAGGAATGTTTTATAGTCCTTCCACCTCTCCTTTCTCATTTAGCACTAAGATTGCATATAACTTGCATCCCTTGTGCATACTCTTATGCAATTGTAGGGAATAAATAAACCTCAAGGACACTCCCTATTTTCTTCCTACAATGACTCTACTTTGTCCCAAATCACCTGTCAAACTTAATCGTTTTGTCTTACAATTAAGTATCGCATCATGCGATTCCAACCAATCCATACCAATCACTATGTCATAAGATCCTAAGATCATTACATAAAGATCTAAATTCGTTACAAAGTCTCTCGAGTTAATGCTACAGTCTGTAACCTTTCCTCCAACCTTTTGTTTGGCACTCGATGCCATTTCTAGCATCCTACTCGACTTCCTTTACCTTAATTCTCTTCAGTGTTGCACTAGAGATAAATCTCTTTGTAGCACCTAGATCTATCAATATACTAAAATTTTGGTTGGCTATTGTACATGATGTATCTAACGTAGTGGATTGGTGCTCAGCCTAGCAGTTGTTCACCGCTGCATGTATCTTTTGGGCCTTGCCCAAATCTCCAAATGTAGTGGATCCTGATGATCCAAATGCTCTAGACTTATCAATTGGACAGTCTCACTGGTAATGTGGCTCACCACATGTCCAACATCCATTCTTCGGTACAGTTCTCCTGGTCCCCAAAGTAGAGGTTGTTGGTATAATAGTCTGTGATCTCAGTATGTTCTGTTGAATGGGCCTAAACTATTGTTTCTATGGATGACATTATTGTTGTTGTTGTTGTGGTCCTTTGCTATGATTCCTCTACTGAGGAGTTTGTCTTTGTGGTGTCACAAACATAGGTCCTCTAGGTGTATCTTGATTCCCTGAAGCCTGCTTGGCTGGTTCCTGATGTTGTTGCACTCCTAGTGTCGCCTGTACAACATGTCTAGAAGGAGTCCTGCCCTGACCCTTGTTGTTCATATCTTTCTCAGCTATGAGGTCCTTATGAACTACATCATGCAATGACTGAGGCATTAGGATCCATACCTTTGCACGAATGTTGAAGTTAAGGCCAAACACAAAATTGTTGACCTTTAACTTCTCTGTGTTTAGATGTGGTGCATACCTAAGTAGCTCCATGAATCTGGCCTCATACTGTGGCACCTTACGACTACCCTGTCGTAAGGCATTGAACTCATTAATTTAATGCTCAATAAATTCCTCAGAAAAGTACCTCTGTCGGAACTGTTCCTTGAACAACTCCCATGACATGTTTTCAACGATCATGTTTAGTTGAGGTAGGATTGTCTTCCACCATAGGAGAGCACTCCCCTTCAGCTGAAATACCTCCATGTGGAATTTCATGTTGGATATGTAATCATTAAGTGTGAAGCACATCACCATATTCTCCAACCATGCCTAAGAGGCTAATTCATCTGTGGCACCCATGAACACGAGAAAATTGACCTTCTTGAGTTCTTCGTGTATACTACCACTACTAGACAGAGCGTGTTGTGAACCCTAAATGGGTGTAGATGCTTTGCCCTCATCTTGATCCAGGAGGGTAATCAATTCTCGGACATCCTTTGGAAGTATATCATCAAACCTACCAGATCTCCCACAACAACATGTTCTTTCTCAACATTCTACTCATCTCCCTGGGGGTTAGACCTTTCTGGCATGGGTACTATCGGAAGTGTCATACCTCTTCCTCTAGCACCACATCATCTACCTCCCCTGTATCCTCTACCATGATTACCTACATGTACAAGTTGTAATTTTATTAGAGATCTAATTCAATCAATTAGTTAACAGAGTGGAAGGCGTAACGGTCCAATTTCACAAGGTTGAGCCTGCTCTAATACCATATGTAACAACCCCTTTGTTACTTCATAAAAGTAAATGAGAACACAGTAAGATATATATATATATATATATATATATATATATATATTGATATTGAACATCGATAGAACAAGTGAAACATGATATTAACATACTTCAGTAATACACAGTCTATTTCATTCATCTCATTGCACAACTAGATTTAGATACAACTTCAAGGTATTAAGGATCTTCCATATCACATGACATCCCATACAATGTATACCCACCCAACCTATCATGTAAGGTTAGGACATCGAAGGCACATAATCAACGCTCAAGTCTAGGATTCATCCTATTGATTGTGACCATTTAAGGTCTCAAGATTGGGGAATATTTT
Organism: Picea engelmannii; assembly: GCA_009831015.1. Classification (NCBI taxonomy): domain Eukaryota; kingdom Viridiplantae; phylum Streptophyta; class Pinopsida; order Pinales; family Pinaceae; genus Picea; species Picea engelmannii. Next base: position 202,771 of record ML785785.1, on the reverse strand, counting down.
GAGGAACAAGGAAGTATCTAATTCCCATAACTTTAATCTATTCCGAAGCTCAATTATAACTCTCAACATTCTTTACTACAATTTCTTCAAAAGCATAGAAAAATCTGGTAACGGGGTCACCACTTCATAACACAAATGTATACTATTACAATAATTAATCATCTTACTAATTTAAAGAATATGAAGAATTTTCAATAGTATCATGACAAGAAATTAACAGTAAAAAAAGACAGAGACCCTTAAATAGGAAATCTATCATTTATGACAATTTCAACTTTACTTATGTTTACCTGGAATAAGTGTGACAACCCTATAGGGTACAACCAAGTAGATAGATATATGATCTACATAACAATTAAAAAGAGGAAAAGAAGAGAAGAGAAAACCTCTCAACACAAGTGGAAACCGTAAGCTTACTCTAGACTTAAATAACTAATTGATACTTAAATAAATAACTGAGTGGAAGTTCTCGTATGAGTGTCAAAGTGCAAACACATCCAAAGCCAACTCTAGAAATGCCTAGATGGGCCCTTTAAAGGACGAAAGTTTAGAAGAAACAATGCCTGGTGTGCACAAAGACTACTCAAGGCTGGAGAAGGTCTTAAATTTCATAAGAATGAAGCTCAGGAGAGACAGTGAGAACTTACACAGGGGAGGCACAAAACACACACCCAACAATTAGAGTCTAGATTTTAGGAGAAAAAGCATGTGCAGGGTTTAAGTGAGGAAATCATGGGTGTGAAATCCCTTTGAAGGAATTAGGGGACAGGATCTGATCATGAGGAGTCAAAATCCCCACAATCATCCGATTATATTAGAGTAGCACACTCGTTAAACCCTAACACCTTCGGGCTTCGTTACTTCAAAAGATATGAGTTGTTTGTATTAAAAGAACCCTGAAGCCCAAAGTTGTGGAGTGAAACTACACCGTAGATCGGTGATCGGATGTGAGTCATTGGATCCTCAAGGGTTTGGCTAAACGATGATTTGGGTCTGTAATTGTCTAAGAGTTAAGAAACCGCGAAGCTCTAAAGTCCCAGAGTGAAGGATAGTCGTAGATCTAGTGATCGATCAAGGACCGTTAGATCTACAAGCCTTTGTTCTTTGGAGGTTCCGTAATTTGGTACTTTGGCAAAATTGAGTCGAGAAGTTAAAATTTAAGGAACTATCGTAGTCTCGAAGTCTGGAGTACATCATGTCTTTCAATTGTTGGAAAGGCATGAGTCGTATATCTATGAGTTATTTAGAATTCATCACTCTGACTTGTTTAATAGGTAGATTCTAAGGATTAAGAAAACCCTGAAGTTCTAAAGTCCCAGAGTGAAGGACAAGCGTAGATATAGTGATCAACAAGAGTCATTATATCTACAAGCCTTCATCTTTCAATGGTTCGGTAGTTCGACACTCCGGAGTAATTGAGTTGTTTTCGTAAAAATGTGAGGGAATCCTAAAGTTTCAAATTTTGGAGTGGACGACAATTGTTGATCTAAAGAGGAATGTAAGTCATCATATCTCTGAGTCCTTCGGTGGTTCGACGATCCGGTGAAACAATCTAAATATGTAAAAGTGGAGAAAAACCTTGAAGCATGAAGTTGTGGAGCAGATCTCCACCGTAGATGCTCGCGTGAGTATAATTTCTTCCATCTGTTCGATTAAGTTCATAATCGTTGATGAAGGGAAGTGGAAGGATAGGGTTAACCTACATCTTCCATTCAACTCTGCTTATGACCGAATTCGGTCAGTAACACTTCAGGTGAACATGAGTGTTGAACTTGAAGAAACCTCTAGAGTACCAGAGTCCCGAAGCTCTAAATAGTGCCTTTAGGTCCAACGCAAGGTTCCAGCCTGTGGTCACATGCATAATTGGTCAAGGTAAAAAGGGCTAACGCCTAAGGTTAAAACAAGTCTAAACTCCATAATAGAAGTAGGAGAAACACAATGAACCAGGCATACCACAATCCCAAAACTTTTGGGTTTAGAATATAAAATATACAGAGACTCTGTGCTACTAATGACTTCGTATTTATCAACAATCAACAAGGAATACACGATAAATTCAAATTAAACAAAATTTAATGGAGGTCCAATACGAAAGAATTTGGAATGAAAAAAATTTCAACGAAGATTTCCATTATAAAAAAATCAAATCTGAAGTATAATTCAACAGAGATCCCACGATATGGGTTGATTTAAGATTCAAACAAATTTCAACAAAGAACTCACGAATACAAAATTCAAACTTAATTCCATAGTTTATAAGTGAACAACAAACTATTTAATTGTCTAAATAATCTCAAAAACTTTGATCATGTGAACTTCAATAAGGATGCAAATGAAAATGTTTAAAAACATAGACCATACAAAATATGAATTCAAATTTACAATGAGGATTAAACTGCTCAAATTAGAGTTCGGAAAAAGGTCTAAAATTACAGTGAAAAATAAAATATAAACATTGTATCTATTGTTCGTTTGGCAACAACTGGAACAATTATCTTTCAGTCTTTCTAGTGATTCTGCAGTGATACTATCCATCTATTATATAATACACTCGTAATATAAATAAATTCAGAATATAAAAATACCAGCACCAATGGAAGTTGTGTAATGAAGATTCCCTTCAAGTCTTGTGCTCCTTCCTTACTTTTGCTTTCTAATCACATAGACTTCACTGGTACCTCTCAGCCAATTCTAGGGGTACTCTTATTCCCACTTAGCCCCCTGAACCACAAAGGGCCCAAGCACAAAAACTAGAAAACAATAGCTTCCAAGCTTTCCTCACAAGGAAGAGCTTCCACTCTTTTCACAAGCTTGGATTTCCAACTCTCATAAGTAAAACATAGTCAAATCAAAATTTGGCAGCATAACAGTGCTCTCGAGGTCGGATCCATTTCCCTTCTACATGTTTTATAGAAATTTCTTCATTGACACATGTCCTCATGCACAAATAATTAACTTTTTTGTTAGTTTAATTTGGATTATTCACTCACACACTTGTCACACTCTACCCAAGTTACACCAATAATTACCAATTTTATTTTATTTAAAAATTTCAAAATCCCTCACATTCCTCAATGTGCTCCTATTTTCACTCCTAGGTGTCCCTTTGCTCCCTAGATTCTCATTTAATGAGTGTCTCCTAACTAGATCTTAGTTAGAGTTTAATTATGAGCCTTCTTCTAGTTAGACTAGTGTAGTTTGACTCTAGATTCTATTCTATGTACACCCAACCTCTCAAGTTATTATTTATTTCTATTTAAAAATTCCTTTTTATTAAATTCATGCACACATGAACATTTTATCCAATCTTTATATTTTTCCCACCTTTTCCTAGAATTAGATTTATCCAAATTTTAATATTTTAATTAGTCCCCAAATTAAACTTAGACTTAGGCTTAGACTCTTGTTAGGCTTTTCAATTAATAATCTATTGTTTAATTTATTATTTAATACAACAAGGTCTAATTATTTCAATGTTTTCTAGGCCAGCTAGATTTATTGACTCAAGTTTAATTACATGACGTGCCCTTCAAGACACGCCTTCGTGCTCCAAGGGTTCCACTCACCTTAGACCTGTTTTGGAAGTTGTTCGACCCTTGGAGTAAACACTCCACTCGTTCGACCTTATGCGAGACTAATGGCTTCTAAGGAATAAGGACTATGCCTTATTGTGAGCTCCTTAGAAATCTTCATGAGCGACTGTCTCAATCCGCCCTCACGACATTGTGGACCTTTCGAACTAGGTAATCGTTAACCTACCATTTTGATCATGGTGGGAGTGCTAGTAGGTTGTGATAGGGACACTTCCACACCTCCCCCTCAATGTGTAGTTTATGTGCATGGCCCCTCTACTCCTTATGTGATTCAAATTAGAAAGCATCGTCAAGCCTGCATCCACTAACAAAAACATTGTCAATAATTCCATATACATAAATACTACTAAAATAAATCATACAACATATGTGTCTAAAATGAAATACTCAATAAATATAATCCACTTCTTGACTCAATCTAGAGTCCAAGGGAAGCCTTCGATGCCATCAACATCCTTAACCTATCATGTGTCTTTCACACTCAGGATGACTCATCAAAATCATCCTTTCAATATATATTCATCAATATAATCAATAAGTCATAACACCTCAACATCATCATATTACACGTAAGTGTCCTCAAAGAATAAGTCAATAATAGTGTGTTCAATAGAGCGGGTTGTTACAAATAACATTAAAATTTATTTTCATTTTCTAGGTTGTTGAATTTGGTTTTTGTCCTTCCTCAAAGTGAATATTTCTTATAAGAGGTGTAATTAAAACATATTTGAGCTTTTCACTTCGTTTTAAGTTGTAATTGTTCTACTAGAGGTATGGGCCTCTCTCTGTAAGGCTACCCAGGTTCGAAACTAGGCTAGCTAGGAGGAGACACCTGAAATCCATCCATGCTAAGGGTTGATGTGGCCTAGGTGGGGTGCACTCCCTGGGTGATTTTGATGTCTTAGAGACCCCTGGGTCACCATTTCTTAGACCAGAGGCTAGTCCAACAAGTCACCAACAAACTAGCAAAAAAAAAATGTAACTATTTAAAAAATAGATTGTGTTTGTAAGAACATTAAGAAGTGTAATGTGAATAGATATGAACTTAGCAATTGCTTGTAAGTTGTAACTTTTTAAGAAAATGATTTATTTTGTAAGAAAAAGTACATGTGTGTTTTTATATCTTTGCATTTATGTAAAAGAGTTGGTTCTCTTTTGTCTATGTTTTATAGGTAGTTACTTGTTTAAATTTCAAGGATGCCTACTTGATGTAAGAAATATTGAATGCAACAATAGTTATAAAGTTTGGTATCATATCTTAGATGTGTGTGAAACAAATTGATTACTTGTATAGGGATTATCACACACACACACACACACACACAGCTCTAAGTCTATTGCTAACTAAGTACTTTTCAATACTAATAGGTTAACTAAAATTTTAGCATTATATATTAGAGATTTGGTACCTTAGGTTATGATTCGATTAGATTGAGTTTCCCTTTGTTTAGGATTGTAACTCAATATGATGATTCTAAGTGACATATATACTAAGTGATACTCTTGAAGAACATACATCAAGTGCACAAGTGCACATGTTTTTTATATTTCCACTTATCTAGAAGAATTGGTGTTGTTCTAGGTCTATGTTGTTTTGTAGTTCATACTTCAAGGATTGATGCTTCATGCAATGAATCTTGAGCACAATGAAAATTTGTTAGCTTAGTATAACATCTCAGGAATGTTAAAAATTTTATATCCTGCATATGTATTATTGTCACGGGCCCATAGTCCACCCAAGGATTCAACAAAACTTGGCACACCCAAGTCACCCAACATCGGGTTAATTCATCCAAACTATGCGTCACTCTAGATGCATCCATACTCTTCCTTGAGCCAATCATTCCAACTACACTTGCATTATTTACTTAAACAATCGTACAATTCTTATTCTTATCCAATTACATAACCCAGAGCATGCAACCATTCATACACACAACATGTACTTAACATCCATATAATTATTTATATAGAAATGTTGTCACAATGCTTACAAAGAGGATCTTATATCTCAACACATAGATATACAATAATTTGGCTAAGCCACATCTCGACTTTCCTACATGCTTATAGACCAAATTCTCCCTATCACCTAACCTAATTTTCCTAGCCTTCTCCCTATCAGACACACTTCCCTACCTGACCTTTTCACCTCATTGTTTTTCTCCATGCCCGAGACACCCAACGAGACACTAACCCAAGCCTTTTCACTTAGTCTTCATCTTCATCAAACTTTGTCTCACCTCTTCTCAAGCAGCATACCCCACTTTCCAAATTGACTTGTGATGATGAGATGTGTTGCCTCTAGTTCATGAGCCTTATGTTCATTATACGGACTCCATAAATCTCCTTCGAGAATCGCCTTTTGGATGTTGCACCACTTCATGGACCAACATTCCAAAATGAACCGACGTGACCCTTCAAGGATCAACATGACCCATCAAACTCATATGTTCATGAAAATTTGTTTCAATTAGGACTCGCATGCCCCATCCTTGGGAACACTCCTCATGTCGACTTAGATCCATATATAGATGTGATAATGTTATTGGATAAATCCGTAAGTGTGGA
>ML785785.1:173725-189454 GCA_009831015.1 Picea engelmannii | reverse complement strand
CAACCTGCGAACTTCCCTTTTTATAAGGTTTTACATAGGAAAATGCAACTTCTTTTCTCAGGAAAAGTTCTTCTCCCTTCTTTCTTTAGGAACTCAGGCCACTGACCCCTCTGAAGGTAACAAATAGGTTTACATCATTAATGATCATAGGGATGACGAAAATAATGTGTAATAGATAATCCCTATACAATTCATCAAAATATTTCACACATGTCTAAGTTATGATACCAATATTTACAACTATTTGTTGCACTCAATATTCCTTATATCAAGTAGGCATCTTTGAAATGTAAACAACAAGTAGGTACCTATATAACATAGATATAATAACACCAACTTTTTTACATAAATGAAAAGATCATGTAAAAACCCCTTTGTTACACATATAAGTAAGTGAGAACAGTAAGATTTTTTTTTGTTTTTTAACATCATCAGAACAAGTGAAACATGATATTAACATACTTTAGTAATACACATTCTATTTCATTCATCTCATTGCACAAAAATATTTAGATACAACTTCAATGTATTAGAGATCTGCCACATCACATAAGATAACATACAATGTCTACCCACCCAACCTATCCTACAAAGTTAGGACCTCCAAGACACATAATCAATGCTCAAGTCTAAGATTCATCCGATGGATTTTGACCATTTAAGGTCTCAAGACTAGCGATTGTTTTGAGGAACACAGAAGTATCTAATTCCCATAAATTCAATCTATTCTGAAGTTCAACTATAATTCCTATAACGACCCCTCCATTACGACATCAAAATAATTGGGTACATCAGTGGTAATTTTTTTTTAAACCACTGTTAGGACAAGTGATAGGTGACAATAACATACATAAATATTTTACACATTCAAATCTCATCACATCACAACAAAATTTGCACATGTTCATGAAAATTTGTTTCAATTAGGACTCACATGCCCCATCCTTGGGAACACTCCTCGTGTCGACTTAGATCCATATATGGATGTGATAATCCCTATACAAGTCATAAAAATATTTCACACGCGTCTAAGCTATGATACCAAGATTTACAACTATTTGTTGCACTCAATATTCCTTATATCAAGTAGGCATCCTTGAAATTTAAACAACAAGTAGGTACCTATATAACATATATATAATAACGCCAACTTTTTTACATAAATGCAAAGATCATGTAACAACCCCTCTATTACACATATAAGTAAGTGAGAACAGTAAGATTTTTTTTTATTTTTTAACATCATTAGAACAAGTGAAACATGATATTAACATACTTTAGTAATACACATTATATTTCATTCATATCATTGCACAAAATGATTTAGATACAACTTCAATGTATTAGAGATCTGCCACATCACATAAGATAACATACAATGTCTGCCCACCCAACCTATCCTACAAATTTAGGACCTCCAAGACACATAATCAATGCTCAAGTCTAGGATTCATCCGATTGATTTTGACCATTTAAGTTCTCAAGACTGGCGATTGTTCCAAGGAACACATAAGTATCTAATTCCCATAACTTCAATCTATTCTGAAGTTCAACTATAATTCATGTAATGACCCCTCCGTTACGACATCAAAATAATTGGGTACATTAGTGGTAATTTTTTTTTTGAAACAATTGTTAGGACAAGTGATAGGCGACTACAACATACATCAATATTTTATGCATTCAAATCTCATCACATCACTACACAACAAAATTTTCATATGCTCATGAAAATTTGTTTCAATTAGGACTCACATGCCCCATCCTTGGGAACACTCCTTATGTCGACTTAGATCCATATATGGATGTGATAATCCCTATACAAGTCATCAAAATATTTCACACGCGTCTAATCTATGATACCAAGATTTACAACTATTTGTTGCACTCAATATTCCTTACATCAAGTAGGCATCCTTGAAATTTAAACAAGAAGTAGGTACCTATATAACATAGATAGAATAACACCAATTTTTTTACATAAATGCAAAGATCATGTAACAACCCCTATGTTATGCATATAAGTGAGAACAATAAGATTTTTTTGTTTTGTTTTTAAACATCATTAGAACAAGTGAAACATGATATTAACATACTTCAATAATACACATTCTATTTCATTCATCTCATTGCACAAAAATATTTATATACAACTTCAATGTATTAGAGATCTGCCACATCACATAAGATAACATACAATGTCTACCCACCCAACCTATCCTACAAAGTTAGGACCTCCAAGACACATAATCAACGCTCAAGTCTAGGATTCATCCGATTGATTTTGACCATTTAAGGTCTCAAGACTGGTGACTATTCTGAGGAACACAGAAGTATCTAATTCCCATAACTTCAATATATTCTGAAGTTCAACTATAATTCTTGTAACGACCCCTCTGTTACAACATCAAAATAATTGGGTACATTAGTGGTAATTGTTTTTTTTGAAACAACTGTTAGGACAAGTGATAGGCGACAATAACATCCATCAATATTTTGTGCATTCAAATCTCATCACATCACTACACAACAAGAATCCGAATACAACAACATTATTATTCAAGATTAACAATATCTCATCAAGATAACAACAGATATCAACCCGCCCAATATATCCTTCCAGGTTAAGACATCCAGGACACATAATCAATGCTCAAGTCCAGGATTCATCCGATTGATTTTGACCATTTAAGGTCCTAGGACTAGCGACTGTTTTGAAGAACAAGGAGATGTCTAGCTCCCTTAACTGCAATCATACTACAAATTTCATGATTAAAACAACAACAATAACCATCATGAATTATTGAACATATAGTAGTTCACTATGCCTAACCAATCATTTAATAAAAATCATGTGTACTTAGCAACATCATTTTATAACACTTATCATAAAGTATAACAAGAACTTCCACTTTACACACATGTGATGAATCCACACATAAGTTCTCTAGATAGAAGGTACTAACTTTTCATACAATACACATCAAAATCCCATCGGAAATAATCAATTTTGTTTTAAGTTAAACTCACAAATCCATTTATTTCAATCTTTAACACATTGTCAACAACAATTCTTAATTGGAGAGTTGAGTCATGATTCCAAAAATATAAAACAACATTATATGCATGCATATCATGATTACCTAAACTCATTAAGTCTTACTCTATAATGTATCCTTTAATTTTTAACTTGAGATTTTAAAGAGTATCCAAAGATATTTTCTTTTACTATAATAAAAGATATTCTAAGTTAATTTGATGCTTAAATCCTTGATCATTATTCCTAAATGAGGATCACTCTCATTATTATTAGTTTTATAATAATATTCAATATTCCTTGTAAATGATCATCGCCCCTCATCACTAAGAGTCTTAATAAAACCAAATCCCAGCTGGATACACCCTAAACTTTTAATAGAGAAGATATTCAATACAACTTGATATAGTGGTTCACTCAACCTTTTTTTTAAATAAAAATTGTGCAAAAACTAAGTCGATTTCCATCTTGGCATATCCAATGACCGAAACCATGTAAGTTCTAAAGACAAAGGTTTGTAATGTTAAAAAGCAGTTACTTTTCAAATTTTAATTACTAAGAAATACCAAAAGATTTGGCAGCAATCCAATCCCATTCAATTTCATAATTCAACGATTAATTGGGCAGCGACAATAAGTCTTAGTTCTAGAATTATAAACAGTTCAATAGTGATTATATCGTCTAAAAATGTTATTTGCAAAATTACTTATTACAATGATTGTAACGATCTAAGTCCGAAATTTCATTTTACTTTGCAGAGACCCATAGAAGTGCAAACTCAATAATGCGATTCAAATTCAAACTACATCGGATCTAACAGATTGTAATTTCGAAAAGTAAAATACAAGACAAAAATTTCACAACTTTAAATTTCGGAATACAAGCAAATTGTACAGTGATCCAACGAACTCAATTTCTCATACCTACAACAACTAGAGAGTGACCCTATACATTTCTAAAGCACCAAAATTCAAATAACTTAAATATCCATACAAATTCCTAAATTCAGGAATTAAATTTTTGAATTGGCATCGATCAGATGACATACACCAATCGGTTAAGTAATTAATCAACGAAATTCAATAAACTTTGAAATTATGTATTAAATTTTTAATTGGCAGTGAACAACAAATTCCTAAATTCTAGGTTGGAAATGAGTTTGGCAGGGAACATTTTTTTTTTTTTTTTCAGAATTTTGGATTGTAAATTAAAATGGCAGCGAACAATGGATTTTTCAGAATACTGGGTTACACAATTACCCTCAAACTCAATTACAAATTCTAATCTAGAATGTTAACCAATTGCAACGACCATATCGAAATATAATTTCAAATCTAAAAATAAATTGGTAGTGGTCATACCAAATCCAAGAATCGTAATGTGGGGATATTTGACAACGTCCAACCAAATGTAGCTCAGGATTAGCAAAAAGTTTACAGCGACCCCAAAGATGTGGTTCCCAACCATCCTATTAACAAGCAACGAATTGGGTAAATTCTAAGTTCTGGATTTGCCAAAGTTGTTTTTTTTTGCAAAGATCACATGATCTTCTTAGTTCAGAATAAAAGATATGTTGACACATACCACATGGATTTCCAAATTTCTAGGGTCTGTAATTTATTATAACAACGATCAAGGAAGTATGAAATTAGAGCATAAAGAAATTCAAGTGCAACATTTATTAAATTCTTAGTACCGAGTATATAATTTTAAAGGCAGTGAATCATAAGAATTTAGAAATTTGAGGTTGTGAAATAGTTAATAACGATTAAAAATATCAATTATGAAATCCATTTTGTAATCTAAAACTCACTACAGAACTAGGGTTGCAACTTGTTTGCGGTGACCAAAACCAAAACCAAATTTCACCTTGCCTAAAAATACCCCGCGATCAATCATACATCAGGGTCAGTAAATAAAAGATGAAATTGAAATTTTGGGTTGTATATCAGATTGGTAGCATTCGAAGATACTCCAAATTTCAATTTTTCCATTAATTTTGGTAGTGATCAATAATTCTAATTACAAGGGCTACAATTCAATTTGGCAGCGTATAAGATAAAATTGATTCTATGGTTGACAACAAAATTGAGCAACAACCATACTAAAATTCAACTCAGGATTTTCAAATTCTTGATTGCAACTAAAAGTTTATAACTGGGAACTGTAAAATAAATTTGGCAACAATTAGATAAATATCAGAAAATAGGGTCTGCAATTTAATTGGAAATAGTTAAGGAAATTCGAGATTCTAGATGATGAAATAAATTGAGGAGGTATAGGAACAGAGCTAATAATACTCTCGATCAACACAATTCAAGAACTATAAGTTCAATGTTGTCGATTGTAAAGACTTTCCAGTGCGCTTTACCAGATAAGATTTCCAATTATAAAATTTTATTGTGACCGAGAAACAATTCCTAAGACCATGGGTTGCGATTTATTTAGTAGAAAACAATGAATTTAAAATTTTGGGTTGTACATCAATTTGACAATGCTCTTATGAATGAACAAAAATCCGATTTTGTAAATAAAAGAGAAGCAAAGAACATAATTTCTGAATTATGGAATTGGAAATTAATTTGGTAACGAACAACCAAATTTCTAAATTCTTGAATTGGAAATTAATTTGGCAGTGAACAACATAATTTATGAATTCTGTAATTGGAAATTAATTTGGCAATGGACAACAGAAATTATGAACTCTGAGTTGTAAATTAAAACGACAATGCACCATCTATATTCTAAATACAATTTACTCTCTCAACAATTTACAATTACAAAATTCAGAAATAAAAATACCAAAACCGTTGAAGATAGATATTTGATGATGTCTCTCAACAACTTGCACTCCTTCTTTACTCCCACTTTCTAATCACAGAGACTTCACTGGTACCTCCCATCCAAAGGAGCCACAAAGGAGCCACACACAAGAAACCAACAACAATATCTCCAAGGCTTTCCTTGCAAGGTGGAGCTTACACTCCTTCTCAAGCTTGTTATCCCAACTCTCACAAGTAAAACACAGTCAAAACCATTTTGGCAACATAACCTTGCCAAGAATAAGTGACATCCATTTTCCTTCTACACCATTTGTTTTATAGAAATATCTCAAATGACACATGTCCTCATGCATAATTAACTATATTTTTAGTTAATTTAATTAGTAATATTCACCCACACACTTGTCACACTCTCCCCAAGTTGCACAAGTAAATACCATTTTAATTTTATTTAAAAATTTATTTTCCCTCACATTCCCCAATGTGTTCCTATTTTTTCTCTTAGTTGTCCCTTTGTTCCACAAATTCTCATTTGATGAGTGTCTCCTAACTAGATCTTAGTTAGAGTTGGATTAGGAGACTTCTTCTAGTTAGACTAGTGGTAGCTTGACTCTAGATACCATTCTATGTGTACACCTATTCTCTCATATTTTATTTCTTCCTATTTTTAAAATATCTTTTATTATTTTCATGCACACATGTGCATTTTATCCAATCTTTATATTTTTCTCACTTTTTTCTTAAATTGATTTATCTCAATTCTTTTAATTTATTTAATATTTTTATTTAGTCCCCTAACTAAACTTAGACTTAGGATTAGTCTTAGAATTAGGCTTAGAATTTTTTTGGGATTTATAATTAATAGATTCATTGTTTAATTAATTAGTTTAATCCAACAAGGTATAACCATTTCAATGTTTTTTAGGCCACCTAGATTTCTTGACTCAAGTTTTTACTTACATGATGTGCCCTTCAAGACGCACCTCTATGCTCCAAGGGTGCCACTCGCCTTTTATTGGTTTTGGAAGTTGGTCCGACCCTTGGATTCAACACTCCACTCAAACGACCTTGTGAGAGACTAAGGGCTTCTAAGGAATAAGGATTCTGCCTTATTGTGTGCCCCTTAGACATCTTCATGAGTGACTGTCTCAGTCTACCCTCATGACATCATGGACCTATCGAACTAGGTAATCGTTAACCTACCATTCAACCATGCTGAGAGTGCTAGTAGGTTGTGATAGGGATGTTTCCACACCTCTCCCTCAATGTCTCATTTATGTGCATGGCCCCTCTACTCCTTATGTGAGTTGGATTAGCAAGCATTTTCAAGCCTACATCCACTTAAAAAAATTGTGTCAATAATCTATATACATAATCATACTAAAATCAATCATCTATCATATGTGCATAAAATGAAATACTCAAACAAATACAATACACTCCTTGACTCAATCTAGAGTCCAAGAAGCTCCATCGATGCCATCAGCATCCATAACCTATCATGTGCCCTGCACACTCAAGAAAACTTGTCAATATAAAATGTCAATACATATACATCAATTTGACAACATGTCACAATACATCATTGTCATCATATATAACCCATAATTGAAACGAAATCATAATATGCCTTAACTGGATCACATGCACAAAATTGTTCTCAAGAATATGTCAATAAAAGTGTGCTCAGTAGAGCGGGATGTTACATACACCCCCTCTTGTTTTAAACTTCATCCCAAAGTTTGTACAGTATATAAATGAAAATAAGAAAATGTATTTGGCATATATATACATAACTAATCTATCAAAAAAGTAGGGAAACTGTCAACACATCTCGTATGCGTCCTCCCAGGTAGCCGAGTGTGGAATATAGTGTCCCAATGGACATTGACTTGATTTATTATTTGACATCATATTTGTCAAATGTGATGGTCTAGAATGCGGATTGGCTTCACCATGAGAGCACCCTCATCTGACACCTGCAAAGAACTCATTCCAATAACATGTGACATATCACTAACATAATGTCATAAAATAGATACATGAAATACATTGTGCATATGCCTCAAAGAACCAGGCAAGGCTAGTCGATAAGCTACTGGTCCTTTCATTCCACAACTTTATCAAACTCTTGTGCGGTTTCACTTGCAAGAATACTCTGTCGCCAATTTCATAATTACAATCAACGTGATGTACATCAACATAACTCTTTTGTCGATCCTACACTTCTTTAATCCCCTGTCTTATCGATTTCATTTTTTCTTCCATTTCTTGGATTACTTCCAGTCCTACCAGGACCCTATCCTCAATTTGATCCCAATATCAATGGTGTCTGACATGTTCAGCTGTAAATAAAATCAAATATGCCATATTAATCATACTCTGGTAACTATTGTTGTATGCAAACTCTATCAGTAGCAAGAATTATTCCCAACGTTTATGTTGGTCCATTACATATACAACATATCTCCCAAAATCTAGTTCGTTCTTTTTTTTTTCTTTTGTCTATGTGTGATAAGATGTGCTAAAGTTTAGTTGTGTTCCCAAGGCCTCTTGGAAAATGGTCCAAAAAAGTCTTATAAACATCGATCCCTGATTAGATATGATCCTTCTTGGTACTCTATGTAAACTCACAATCTCATTAACAAAAACTATGGCTATATCTAGCGCCTTATATGTCATATGTATTGGAATAAAGTTTGCACTCTTCATCAAAGTGTCACAAAATTGAATCATGTCTCTTTGCCATCAGTGGCAATCCATCAATAAATTCCATCGAAATGACTTCCCATTTCCATTCCGGAATAACATCTGGTTGTAACAATCCTGATGGATGTCCATGTTCATCCTTCACTTGCTGACATTCCAGACATCTCCTCGCGTAATTAACTATGCTTTCTTTCATTCCCTTCTAGAAGAATAAAGGATTAAGGTATGCCTTCATCTTCGTGACTCCTAGATGAGCCATATATACTGCTCGATGAGCTTCACTCAAGATCAAGCTTATTAATTCATCGTTAGGTGGTACGTAAATTATTTCGTTAAATCTCATCAATCCATTGTTGTATAAATATTAACCTTCAAACTTCGGTACCATCATGGTATTTCATCCAATATTATCCTTAACATCTTTGTACCAGTCATCATCTATATATAAAGTTAGAATATTTTCTCGAAGATTCATCTTAAGAGGTATTACCGAGAACATGTGTGGTCTCTGACTCAACGCATCTGCCACTCTATTCATCGTTCCTTTAATGCAAGTAATATCAAAGTTGTATTCGCTAAGTAATTATGACCAACGTCTATGTCACGCATTCAAGTCACCCTGCATAAATATATGATGCAAACCACAATGATTTTCCTTTAATTCAAATTTGCGTCGAATCAGATAATGTCTCCAAACTCTCAAGGAATATACAATTGCTAATAACTCCATGTCATGTGTTGCGCAGTTCTCTTCATGCTTTCTCAATTTCCTTGAAATGTAAGCGGTCACTCAACTATCTTGCATCAAAACTCTGCCTAAACCTTCCTTGGATGTGTCCATGCATACCAAGAATG
Source organism: Picea engelmannii (assembly GCA_009831015.1). Taxonomy (NCBI): domain Eukaryota; kingdom Viridiplantae; phylum Streptophyta; class Pinopsida; order Pinales; family Pinaceae; genus Picea; species Picea engelmannii. The sequence continues at coordinate 180,070 of ML785785.1, read as the reverse complement.
CATTTTCCATGTTGGGAACTTTTAGTATTGGTGTTGTCATCGACAACTCTTTAATATTTTGAAATGATTCCACACATTTCTCTATCCAAACAAACTTTTTTTTTTCTTTTGCAATTCCGTGATCGAATTTGATATCTTCGAAAAACCTTCGGCGAACCGTTGGTAATATCCTTATAAACCCATAAATTTGCATACTTCTTGTACATTTGTCGGTGCTAGCCATTCCATAATAGCCTCAACTCTTGTTGGATTCATACTGATACCTTCACCAGATATGATATATCACAAGTGATGAATTTTCGATTGATAAAAAGAATATTTCGATAGTTTCCCTTACAATTTGTTTTTTCGTAGACACTATAGGACCACTCTTAAGTGTTCATAATGATTTTCTTTCATCCTAGAATAAATCAGTATGTCATCAATAAATACTTGAACATAATTTTCCAAGTATTCATGGAACACCCCAATCATCAAACTCATGAATACCCCCTGGGGAGTTCATCATTCTGAATGGTAAAACTATAAAATCATAGTGTATGAATCTTGTCTTAAATGAGGTCTTAGGGATATATTCTTCCTTAATATGTAATTGGTGATATCCTTGTCTTAAATCAATCTTCTAAAACACTGTTGCTCCCTTCATCTGGTAAAAAAAATCATCTATTTTGGGCAATGAATACTGGTTCTTGATCCTCATTTTGTTCAATTGATGATATTCAATACAAAGTCTCCATGATCCATCCTTATTTCTCATGAAAATAACTGGCGCACCCCAAGGTGACACACTTGGATGTATAAGTCCAAATTCCAATAATTCTTTCAATTGCATTTCCAACTCTAGTAATCCATGCGTTGGCATCCGATATGGCATTCTCGCTATCGGTTCAGTTCTAGGATTCAATTCTATTGTAAAATCCAACTCTCCTTTGGGCGGTAAACCTGGTAACTCTTCTGGAAGCATGTCGACAACCTCTTGTACTACAAGAAGGTTTTCTAATACTTCTACCTTGCCCTTTTCATTTAGAGCTAATATTTCATATAGTTCGCATCCTTTGCACATACTTTTCTGTAGCTATAGGGAAAAATAAATCTCAAGGACATCCCCTGGTTCATTCCTACAATCCCTCTATTGTGTCCCAAATCATCTATCAAACTTAACCATTTTGTTTATAGTTAAGTATCACATCATGCAATTCTAGCCAGTCCATACCAATCACTATGTCATAAGATCCTAAGATCATGACATAAAGGTCTACCTTTATTACAAAATTTCCCAAGTTAATACTACAATCTATAACCTTTCCCCATTGTTCAGCTCGTCCTCAGCTATGAGGGCCTTTTGAACTGCATTGTGCAATGTCTGAGGCATTAGGATCCTCACTTTCGATCTAAAGTTGGAGTTAAGGTTGAACGTAAACTTATTGACCTTTAACTTCTCTATGTTTAGATATGGAGCATGCCTAAGTAGTTCCATGAATCTGTTCTCACACTCTGGCACCATACAACTGCCTTATCATATGGCATTGAATTCATTAAGCTTTCGCTCAATGAATTCCTTGGAAAAATACCTCTCCTGGAATTATTCCTCGATTATCTCCCATGACACATCTTCGAATGATCCAGATTTATGTAGGAACACAATGAAATACATAAATACACTTAAACGCAGATATGCAGTGGAAATAAAATTTCAGTTCATTAATAACAAATGACTGAAATATGATTACAGACATAATGGAAATAAACTAGCTAGGGCATTGGTAGCTTATCTCTAAGAAGATATGTGGCGGCTACTGGCCTCTGAACTGTGTTACAATGAGGCTCGAAGGCCTACTTATTATTGAGAAACAATGGAAAACCCTAAACATCCAAAAACCTAACCCTAGGAGATGAAACACCAAGACTATGGACCCCGTTTGGGTAAATTGGTACACCAACTTCCCGGGGATGTAACTTTGGCATACAATCTCCATTTGACGCGCTCAATACCTCATTAGAAAGATCTATCCAAGGAATACAATTTTTTTGTGAGAAACATCGAAGGAACTTCCATGTTGCTCCCTGTTTTCCCAAAAAACTTCGTTTAGGGCCTCAAAACGGCTTCAGAAGTTCAGGTCCCGAAAAAATACTAAAAATAGTAAACTGTGCAAAAAATGAAAACTAAAAGAAGTAATGATGGGGGTCCAAGTGGAATAGGTAGGTGTCCACCAATATACACCTAGATCATTCCTCCCCCCTTAGGAAGAAATGGTCCCCATTGCATTGAGTTCCTCCATGAGATGAGGAAACTTTTGTTGAACTTGGTCCCCAGTGAGCCACTTGCCTTGGTGAAGGAGTTGGCCTGCTTTGACAACTCAATATAGCGGTATCCTTTGTTGTCGGGTGTGCTTGATGTGTGTATCCATGATCTGATCAGTTGTGGCTTGTTCCAGGTAGTCTAGATTTAACTCTGTTGGTGTGAGTTGTTCTACCATGTCAGATGTGTCTAGTAGAGGTGGAAAGTAGGGTCGAAGGCGGTCCACATTGAAGAATGGGTGCAGACCAAGGAATGGTGGAATATTGAGCTCAAAGGAATTGTCCCCTATAGCCTTGGTGATGGTGTATGGCCCATATCGGAGCAGGTGAATCTTGCGGTGGAAGTTGTGTGGCACCTGATGTTGATCATGTCGTTGATTGTACTTAGCATTAGCTCTGTCCAAGATGTCATGAACCTATTGGCGGATGTGTTGAATGCACTCAATGATTTTTTTTTCCTTGTCAGCCTCAGACTAGACATGAGATGAATCTTCCTGAGTAGCCGCAAATGGCATGGATACGTCAATGGGACATAGTGGATAGAATCCCAAGCCCACCTGAAAGGGGTTGTGGATGGTTGAGATATGGAGAGATTAGTTGTAGTTGCGTTGGACATAGGGGAGACTCTCATCCCATGTGCGTGGATGCTTTGAGTTGTACATGCGCAAAATGTGTACAATCATCTAGTTGACGACCTCTTTCTGGCCATCAGTTTGCGGATGGAAAGATGTGGACTTGGTGAGCTTGGTTTCCATCATCGACCAAAGTCTGGACCAAAATGTACTGAGGAACATGTTATTCGGATCTGAGATGATAGACTGTGGGATCCCAAATTTCACCCACACTCATTCAAAGAAGAGTTTAGCAGTGGCTTATGCTGTGATATTCTTCTTGTAGGCCATCATAATGGACATCTTCAAGAATCTGTCAACAACTACAAAAAAAAAATCATTGCCATGCTTAGTAGAAGGAAGTCCCAACATGTAATCCATGGAGATGGATTCCCAAGGTCGACTAGGGGTAGGAAACAGAGTATAGAGGCCTTGCTTCTTGATGGTCGGTTTGGCAATGATGCAAGCAGTGCAGGACTTGATGTACTTCTCGACATCCTTTCGAAGGTTCGACCAATAGAAATACTTTTGCAGTACTGCCACGGTTTTCTTGACCCCAAAATTCCCAGCGACCCGACTGTAGTGTGCCTCCAAAATCATCTTGGAACTATCACTTGAAGGAACACAAAGGTGTCCCAGGTGACATAGCAGGGCATCCTGGAGGTGAAAATTGGGAACTTTCTTACCCTCCAAGAGCGTATTGTATGTGTGGCCGAATTTTGGATCACTTTTGTAGAGAAGTGGCCAATCGAAAGTCTCATTCCCACAAAAGTTGAGCACAGTGGTTAGCGCCACGATAAGTGGTCGGCTAAGGCAGTTTGAAAAATTATTGGTGCTGCCTTTATTTTAGTTAATGTTCAAATTAAACTATTGCAGGTATGTGGACCACTTCTTATGGCGATCGTTCTGCAACTTCCCTTGTGTCTGTATGAACTGCAGGGGTCAGTGGTCTGTGTGGATGACCGTTTCCTTTCCCAAAATGTAATGTTTCCATTGTCGAAAAGCCTGCACAATGGAAAACATTTCTTTTTCATAAGTGGGATACTTTTGAATTGTGTCAGAAAGTGTCTCACTGTGATATGCCACTGGATGCCACTGTTGAGTAAGGATTGCTCCAATAGCATAGTTAGAGGCATCTGTCTCAATCTCAAATGGTTGTTGCAAGTATGGTAATGTGAGCCCTAATGTAGAGTAGAGGTGATGATTCAACTCTTCGAACACCTTATGTTGAGACTCAGACCAAAAGAATTTTTCTTTCACTCCTCCCTCATTGACTTGACTCAAGGGCCAAGTGATATGAGAGAATCCCAACACGAACTTGCGGTAGAAATTGGCAAGACCCAAAAAGTTGTGGAGATTTGTTAGGGTGGTTTGGGTTGGCCAATCCTGAATGACTTGGATCTTGGATGGATCCACATGCACCCACCGCTCATCAATAATTTATCCCATATATTGAACCTGGGTCATGCCAAAAGTTCACTTCTCCAAATTGGCACAAAATTTGAGTTGTCACAGTGTTTGGAGGACCTATCGGATGTGGTGGAGGTGTTCTTCCCAAGTTTGGTTGAAGACAAGAATGTCATCCAAGTACACCACTACAAATGAGTTGGTGAATTGCCACAATATGTAGTCCATTAGCCTCATAAAGGTTGTAAGGGCATTCGTCAACCCAAAAGGCATGATCAACCATTCGAAAAGGCCCTCCTTGGATTTGAAGGCAATCTTCCATGTATCAAAGGGTTTGATTGGTACCTGGTGATACCCAGACTTCGAGTCGATCTTGCTGAAATATTTTTCCCCCTTGAGTTGGGCCAGAAGGTCATCAATCTATGGGATCGGGTACCTATTCTAGACAATGATCTTGTTCAGTGCCCGATAGCAAATTCTCCAAGTCCCATCCTTCTTCTACGCCAACACGATCGGGCTCCCACAGTGCGATGAACTCGGTCGGATGTGACCTTTATGCAATAGTTCATGAATCTGCCTCTTGATTTCATCATTCTCCATAACAGAGCACCAATAGATTGCTCCATTGGGTAGTGGCGCACCTAGGGTTAGATCGATAGGGTGCTTGACCTGGCAGTGTAGAGGCACCCCTATAGGGGAGATGAATGTGTCCTCGTACTCCTCCATGACCTTATCCATCTGTTGTTGTCATGCATAGGGGCCCTGTCTGGAGTTTGTGGCCACAGTATTCTTCTTTCCTTGAGCATGGATCATCAAGAAAATAATTTTCCTGGTTTTGGAAATGATCTTACTGCATTTTTTTGCAGTAACCAAAGAGATGGCGGTAGACGGTGCTATCTCTGGTATCCTATACAAATTATTGTGCAAAGTAATAATAATAGAACAAGGCCTAGACTCATACACAACATGTCGCTTCCACAAGCACGATTGGCCTAATAATACATCAGAAACATCAAGAGGAGAAATGTCACATAATACCTCATCCATTAAGGGCTTGATGTTGTAGGGAAGATGACATTATTGGCTGACGTGGAGGTCTCGTCCTTGGTGCAGCCACCCGATGGTGTATGGTTGTGGGTGTGTTGTGGTCGGCAAGCCTAGATGCTTCATGACCTCTAATGAGATGAGGTTCTTTTGGCTCCTGCTATTGACAATGAACTACAATGGGGAACCCTTTACCCACATCTTGTAATGGAAGAGGTTCTCTACCTCCTCTGGATCTTCTGGTTCCTCCTTTTGGATCTTCATGGTGGAAACAATGGCATTGGGCTCCACATCGATAAGTTGCTTCCCCCTGTAATTCCCCTTGTCAAGTTTTGATTCAGATTCAAAGCATGCATCTAATTCAAAATCCTTCAACTCAGCTATCAGTGACTGCTTGGTCCAACACTCACTTGTGTTGTGAGTGGAGCTCTTATGGAACTCACACCACTTCCCCGTGTATCTTTTTTGGCTTCGTGGTGTTTTTCTTTGCTTGCACATTTGGTGGGTTGTCCTGGGTCATCCCGCCTTGGCTTAGTCCTTTGTTCAATGGTTTGGGGGTACCTTTCCCTTACTTCTGATTCACATACCCAAAGTCTCGCTTCTTCTGTTTGAACTTCTTCTCAATCTTGGCATCATATTTGTATGCCACACCAAGCAAGGAGATGTTGAGGAATTCCATTTCCTCCTAAATGTATATGTGCAGGCAACTGCGGCACTTTAACACCAAATGTTTCTCTGAATCTTTGATACCCAAATTTGTGCGTAGGGTATGAAACAGATTCGTCAACTCATGCACATATTGGTCCCTTTGTTGTTGCAACGTAGTCCATTATATGTATTTTTCCTCATAGCTCCCCAAGGATAATATTGTTCCTTGATGGCATCTCAGAAAGAAGTCCAAGTGGGTGCGACTGAGAATGGAGAGGGTTCCCCCTCGCCTTGTTTTTCCTAGTAGGTTTCCCACCAGTCCTTGGCATGGGGGGCG
>ML785785.1:142526-157965 GCA_009831015.1 Picea engelmannii | reverse complement strand
GGAATTCCCCGGAGTCCCAAATTCCAGAGTAAATCATGACTATTGGTTGTTGGGTACATGTGTCCACAGATCCTCGAGTGTTCAGAGTTCGGCAGTTCAAGAGATTGTGTGTAAAATTTGGTTTGGTGTAGGATTCTTCGAAGCCCTGAAGCTCGAAGTCAACCTTGATTGTTCATCGACGGGTAAATGTGGACCGTATATCCTGAGGTATTCGGTATTTGACAGTTCGGGAGAAATAATTCGTTAAGGTGGGAAAAGTCCTAAAGCCCAGAGTCCGGAGTGAACATGGACCATTGATCCAAGGAAAATGTTAGTCATCAGATCTGTGGATTCGTACCTTCGCGATTTCAAAGGTATTGCATGTTCAAGGTGTAGAAGGCCCTGAAGCCCATAACTCTAAAGTTCCTATGAGTCATAGATATTGGCAAGGGGTGTCGGTCGTTGATATCACAACTCTTTAGGAGTTCATTAGTTCGGCATTCACGATAATTAGAGTGTGTTGTGGGAAAAAACTTTGAAGCCTGAATTTCTAGAGCATCGAAGTAGCGCCTTTTATCTAAGCACTTGGTTCTATCCCTTGGTCACATGAGATTTATGCCAGGGAAAAGGAAATAGGGCTTGAAGATTGATTTTAAAGGGAAAATGGGGCTTAAGATTAAAGCACCCACGGGTTTTTGTGGGACCTGCACAAAGAAAATAAAGGGCCCATGAACATTTGGAGAGGATCCAACAGGGATATGAGAGCTAATTAAACTCCTGTGTGAACTATCCTAGACTGGGAGGTCACACGAGCCCCAAGAAAAGGTGGGGGTTTGCATCAAGTGGTATCAGAGCTTGCGATATTTTCGTTTGATACCATCAAGTGGTATCAGAGCGAGAATATATTTGTAGACATCAGAAATAAAAGAAGTGGTAAAGGAGAGATAGAGTGTTGATGCTTTGTGTGAAGATTGTTTGAATGTGCGTAGTAGACAATAGACAATTGGGAGAGTTCCAGAAGAAATTTGGTGGTGCTGTCAGTTGCATAGCAGACAGAAGACAACCAGGTGGGATTAAAAAGAGAAGGAAACCAATTGAGTTCCAAGAAGGGGAGAAGAGTGGGACCTTTGTTTATAGATAGTAGGCAGAGAAGGATACTTTCAAAGTAGTTTAAACTCTATGAGAAGAAGATGACTACAAAAGGTCATGTGAGGAGTTCATAGGAAATTCACAGTGAAGTGGAAAAATATGTCAGATTGAAGATCATCAAGCAAACGACTAATAAGGAGTTTTCAAAGGAGATGGTTAAGGTGAAGGAACGACTTGATGTGCTAATGGTACAATGGCAAAGAGATAATGAATCCAAGAAATGTGGATGGGTAATGAAGAAGGTTGCTAGATGGCCTATTCAACAATTGATTTCCAGGAGATAGAGGCACATGCTGAAAGTTTGGATAAAGGAGATAGATAAACTAAAGGAATATAATAGAGAAGTATGTATCTATAAGCCTGAATAGGGGACAATCCTTGGGAAGTGTGATCATGAGAAGAGACCAGCTTAGGGTCTCATGGACTCTAAGGAGAGTTTATATCAGCATGTGGAGGTGTTAACATAGGATAAAAGTGAGGCCATAGAGCCCCATGTTTTTAAAACTGACAACTTGTGTATGGATGCAGGTTCAAGTGAAGGTGGACAGTCATTTAATGCTACCATAGAAGAGAAGGAAAAAAACAAAATACCTCTCAAAGACGTTGAGGGAGCATAACTTCTAAAAGATGTTGAATAAGGATAAAAGGATGCAAAAGATGATGACCATCATGATGGAATGATTGAGAAATGCTGGAAAGAGATTGAGTTGTTGGAACACCTGTTAAAAGAGCCTACAAGTGGAGATGATATTATAGCTAGAAAAGTGGTATATGAGAGCAACAAGTAGCTTAAGGATAATTCCCTGCAATATGTTATTGCAAGCATGAAATAAACATAATATAACAGTGTGGCAACGGAACACAACGAAATCGTTGTAGTGCAATGCAACATTATGTGTCAGCAACTGTCGAGGCTAGACATTAAAATTGAAGTGATAAGAATGTTCTTGGTGAATATGTCTCAGAGGAGACATGCAGAAAAGAGTTACATCAACAACAACATGAGACGGGTGAGAAAGGTAGAGTTCAAAAGAAGAGGCAGTGGGACACTGCAGAGTAAGGTATGGAAACCTGGGATACTGAGGATCTCCATGAAGAAAAGGTGTTGCAAGAAAAGTGGGCAACAACAGTATGAAGTTTGGGATCCAGGAGGACCTCAATCGCAACAACAACAGAGGAGCCATGAGAAGGAGCTCATGATTTTTGTCAGCAGGGGAGTATGATGCAGGAGCATCACTCCCACTCAGTAGCATGTCAGCAGTCAGTGCAACAACGCATAAGGAGGGAGAAAATTACGAGGACAAATAAGCTCAATCCTTCTCATTTTGTTTTAAATTTATGATTTAATGTAATAAAGTTTGTAAAGTATCGAGGAGGGAAGAGTCATTGTATTTGTAAGGATAATTGTAAATCGTCTTTAATGGGTCATAGTTGTACAGATCCTGAGCATTGCCTCACATATAAATATGTAAATGAGTATTTATATAGTAGCTTAGTGATAGGGATACATTTAATTAGATGTGATAACACTATAATAATCTGTAGGGAAGGCTCGAGAATCCCCTTCATGTACAAATCAATGTAATCTATGGCCAAAAAGAGGTTGTTAGTAGTTGTTGAAAAGTATTTAAGAAGCTTTTGTGAGAAAAGAGAGGAGATAAGAATCTGAGACTCTATCGCAATCCAACATTGTAAACATTGTAAAGTATTGAAAACATTCACCGTTAATAGAAATTGAGTTCATTTCTAAGTATATCTATGTGTCTGTGTGAATGTATGTGCATGTTTGTAAATGCTATGAGTTCTAGTGAAATTCCCTGTCTATGTGAAATTTTGAGTGTTCTGGGCTCTCACGACTGTGCAAGGAGTGCACATTAGAGTTGTTAGAAAACTCTAAAAGGCCAACGTAAGGAGTGCACAAGAAATTAGTTAGGAGTTATGTGAGGAGCGTACCAAGTGGACACACCAGAACTAGTCATAATCTTGGGAGGGAAAATAAACCAGCACAAGGGGTGCGTTGAGGGTTGTTACAAAATTCCACAATATCTTAGGAGGAAGAGCATGGATTATAGGAGGGCACAAGGATTTAGTTGGGAGAACAAAGGGTTGAGCCCCTGTGAAGTTCGAAGAATTGGAATCCCATAAGGGATAGTGCAAGTCTTCATAGAGCGAGCGCAAGGAGTGAACCTACACTCACAGTAGTGTAAAACCTCAGAGGGGAGACCAGTGAAAGGAGTGCACAATGCCCATGCAAGGAGTGTGGAGGTTGAACTGTATGTAGGTTCAAATAACTCAGGAGAGATAGTGCAAGGAGTGTGCAGGTGATTTTTACAAGTCCCAAGCTCAGAGGACATATAGAACAAGGAGTGCACAGGTGAATTCTTTAAGTCCCAAGTTTAGAATGGAAGCACAAAGTGTGCGCCAGAGTTAAAGTATATTAAAATAAAATATCAGGAGGGAAACACAAGGTGTGTGCCAGATTTAAAGTCATTCAAGTGACAAAGCTCAAGGACATATAGCATGAGAAAAATCCCTAAGAGGAGAATTCCCTTTGTTTTTAAGGGCACGTGGATGAGATCTGTTTGGGAGGAGTTAGAATCCCCCACATTTGTTGGATCAAGGAGAAGGAGAAAGTTTTTTAAAACCCCAATTCCTTCGAACTTCGTTGTTCCGAAAATTATTTGAGTTGTTGTAAGGAGACAAAAGCCTTGAAGCCTCGGAGTAAATCTACATCGTAGATCACGAGGAGAGTGTGAGCCATTATATACCAAGTGGTTTGGTGATATGACACTCCGGAATAATTTGGTTGTTGTTGTGTGGTGCAGAATTCCCTAGAGTCCTGAATTCTAGAGTAAATCATGACCGTTGGTTGTTCGGTACACGTGTCCACAAATCCCCAAGTGTTCGGAGTTCAAAATTCTGGGATATTGTGTGTAAAATTTGGTTTGTTGGGGGATTCCTCGAATCCCGGATTCAACCTCGATAATTCATCAATCGATAAACGAGGACCGTAGATCCTGAGCTATTCGACATTCAACAGTTTGGGAGAAAGCATTGGTTAAGGTGGGAAAACTCCCAAAGCCTAGAGTCTGGAGTGAACACATACCCTTTATCTGAGGAAAACATTAGCCGTTAGATCTGTGGATTTGGCCCTTCGTGAGTTCAAATGTATTGCATGTTGGAGGCATAGAAAGTCTTGAATCCCAGAGCCTGAGATTTCCTGTGAGTCGTAAATATTGGCAAGGGGTGTGGATCATTGATCTCGTAACTCTTCAAGAGTTCGCTAGTTCGACACTCGAGAGAATTGGAGTGTGTTGTGGGAAAAATATCCAAAGCCTAAAGTTCTAGAGCACTAAAGTAGCACCTTTTAGCTAATCGCTTGGTTCTATCCCATGGTCACATGAGATTTCCGCCAGGGAAAAGGGGCTAGTGCTTGAAGATTGATTTTAAAGGAAAAAGGGGGATTAATATTAAATCACCCGTAGGTTTTTGTGGGACCTGCACAAGGAAAATAAAGGGTCCGTGAACATTTGGAGAGGATCCAACAAGGATCTAACAACTAATTCAAATCCTTTGTGAATGATCCTAGACCAGGAGGTCATGTGATCCCTAGTAGAAGGTGGGGGTTTGCATCATACTACAAAAAAATCAAAATATAAAAATATCGGAACCAATGAAGGTTGTGAAATGAGGATTTCCCTTCAAGTATTGTGCTCCTCTTTTATCTTGCTTTCTAATCAATGAAACTTCACTGGTACCTCCCATCTAATGCTAGGGGTACTCTTCTTCCCCCTTATCCCCCCAACTGCAAAGGGGCTACACACAAGAAACCAACAATAATAGCTCCAAGACTTGCCTCCCAAAGAAGAGCTTCCACTCTTTTTGGAAGCTTGGTATCCCAACTCTCACAAGTAAAACACAATCTAATAAAAATTTGGCAACATAACAATGCTCAGAAGGTTCAATCCCTTTCCTTTCTAAATCATTTGTTTTATAGAAATTTTTTCACTGACACATGTCCTCATGCAAAAATAATTATCTTTTAATTAAATTAATTTGGATTATTCACCCACACACTTGTCACACTCTCCCCAGGTTACACCAGTAATTACCATTTTTATTTTATTTAATAAGGTCAAATTCCCTTGTATTCCTCAATGTGTTCCTATTTTCACTCTTAGGTGTCCCTCTGTTCCCCATATTCTCATTAAAGAGTGTCTCCTAACTAGATCTTAGTTAGATTTGGATTGGGAGTCTTCTTCTAGTTATACTAGTGGTAGGTTTACTCAAGATTCTATTCTATGTACACCCAACCTCTCAAGTTATTATTTATTTCTATTTAAAAATCATTTTTTATTAATTTCATGCACACATGTGCATTTTATCCAATCTTTAGATTTTACCCACCTTTTCCTAGAATTAGATTTATCTCAATTCTTTTAATATTTTAATATTTTTAATTAGTCCGCAAATTAAACTTAGACTTAGGCTCAGTCTCAGACTTAGGCTTAGACTCTTGTTAGGATTTTCAATTAACAATTTTATCGTTTACTTAAATATTTAATCCAACAAGGTCTAATCATTTCAATTTTTTCTAGGCCACCTAGATTTATTGACTCGAGTTTAATTACGCGACGTGCCCTTCAATACCCACCTCTATGCTCCAAGGGTGCCACTCGCCTTAGAATTTTTTTGGAAGTTTGTCCGACCCTTGGAGTCAACACTCCACTCGGTTGACCTTGTGAGAGACTAAGGGCTTATAAGGAATAAGGACTCTACATTATTGCGTTCTCCTTAGATATATTCATGAGTGACTATCTTAGTCTTCCCTCACGACATCGTGGACCTCTTGAAATAGGTAATTGTTAACCTATCGTTCAAACTATAGTCAGAGTACTAGTAGGTTGTGACAGGGACATTGTCACACCTCTCCCTCAAATGTATAGTTTATGTGCATGGCCCCTCTACTCCTTATGTGAGTTGGATTAGAAAACATCGTCAAGCCTTCATCCACTAAAAAAAAACATATCAAAAATCCATATGCATCAATCATACTGAAATTAATCATACATCACATGTGCGTAATAATGAAATACTAAAACAATACAATCCACTCCTTGACTCAATCCAGAGTCCAAGGAATCCCATTGATGCCATCGACATCCACAACCTTTCATGTGTCCTGCACACTCAGGAAAACTCGTCAATAGCATCTGCCAATATATATAAATCAAAATAAAATTAATTCACAACACATCATCATCATCATATATAACCCATAATCGAAACGAAATCAATATACCATAATCAAATCATTTTCATGCAAGTGTCCTCAAAGAATAAGTCAATAAAAGTGTGCTCAGTAGAACAGGATATTACATACACCCCCTCGTGTTTTAAACTTCATCTTGAAGATTTTATAGTATATAAATGCAAGTAAATAAAATTATCTCACAATATTTATATGTCTAATTATCAAACAAGTAAGGAAATTGTTGACACATCACATATGTGTCCTCCTAGGTTGTCAAGTGTGGACTATAGTTGTCCCACTGGACCTTGACCTGATCGACTATTAAACATTGTAGCTGTCGAATGCGATGGTCCAAAATGAGAATTGGCTCCGCCATGAAAACACCCTCGTTTGATACCTTAAAATAACTCATGTCAATAACATGTGAAGGATCACTAATATAATGTCTCAAAACAGATACATGAAATACATCATTCATGCTCCTCAAAGAATAAGGCAAGGTTAGTCGATAAGCCACGAGTCCTTTATTTTCCACAACTTTGAAAGGTCCCACAAACCTAGGAGAGAGTTTAGCACCCTTTCCAAACTTGATTGAACTCTTGTGTGGTTTTACCTGCAAGAAAACTCTGTCACCAACTTCATAACTGTGGTCAATGCAATGCACATTAGCATAGCTCTTTTGCCAATCCTGCACTTCTTTAATCCTCTATCTTATCGATTGCATCTATTCTTCCATTTCTTGGATCACTTATGGTCCTACCAGGACCCTATCCTCAATTCGATCCCAACTCAAGGGCATCTGACATGGTCGTCCATAAAGAAACTCAAATGGTATCATATTAGTCGTACTCTGATAGTTGTTGTTGTATGCAAATTATACTAGTGGTAATAAATCTTCCCAACATTTTTGTTGGTCCATTACATACATACGCAACTTATCCTCCAAAATCTAGTTTGTTCTCTCTGTTTTCCCATCTGTCTCTGGTTGATATGTTGTGCTAAATTTTATTTTTGTTCCCAAGGATTCTTGGAAACTAGTCTAAAATCATCCTATAAACATTAATCCTTGATCGGATATGATCCTTCTTGGTACTCCATGTAACCTCACAATCTCGTTAACAAAAACTCTGGCTATATCTGGTGCCTAATACGTCATACACACTGGAATAAAGTGTGCATTCTTTGTCAGAGTGTCAACTACCACAAAAACAGAGTCATGTATCCTTGTCGTTAGTGGAAATCCAATGATAAACTCCATCGAAATGACCTCTCATTTTGATTCTGGAATAATGTGTGGTTGTAACAATACTGCTAGATTTCTATGTTTAGCCTTCACTTGCTGACATTCTAGACATATCGCCAAGTAACTAAGTATGCATTCTTTCATTCCCTTCCAGAAGAACAAAGGATTAAGGTCTGCCTTCATCTTCGTGACTCCCGGATGATCCATGTACACTACTTGATGAGCTTCACTCAAGATCAAAATTATTAATTAGTCATTGGGTGGTACATAAATTCTTTCATCAAATCTCAGCAATCCATCGTTGTCTAAATAATAACCTTCGTACCTTGGTATCATCATGCTATATTGTCCGATATTATTCTTAACTTATTTATACCAGTCATCATCAATTTGTAAAGTTAAAATATTTTCTTGAAGATTCATCTTAAGAGGTATTACTAAAAATATGTGTGGTCTCCAACTCAATGCATATGCCACTCAGTTCATAGTTCCTTTAATGTAAGTAATCTCAAAGTTGTATTCGCTAAGTAATTTTGACCAACTCCTTTATCGCGTGTTCAAGTCACTATGTGTAAATATATGCGAATGATTTGTCTTTAATTAAAATTTTCATCCAATCATATAATGTCTCCAAACTATCAAGGAATATACAATTGATAATAATTCCAAGTCATGTATTATGTAGTTCTCTTCATGCTTTCTCAATTTCCTTGTATTGTAAGTTATCACTCGACCATCTTGCATCAAAACACTGCCTAACCCTTCCTTGGATGTGTTCGTGCATACCATGAATTCTTTGTTCATGTCGGGGACTTTCAGTATCAGCGTTGTTGTCAGCAACTCTTTGAGCCTTTGAAATGCTTCCACGCATTTCTCAGTCCATACAAAATTATTGTTCTTCTTCTGCAATTTCGTGATCGGATTTTCTATCTTCGAAAAACCTTCAACGAATCATCGATAATATCCTACTAAACCCATAAAAATGCGTACTTCTTGTACATTTTTTGGTGTTGGCCATTCCATAATATCCTCTACATTCGTTGGATCCACAACGATAGCTTCACCAGATATGATATGTCCTAAGTAATGAATCTTCGATTGGTAAAAAGAGCATTTTGATAGTTTCCTGTACAATTTGTTTTCTCATAGAAACTGTAGGACCAATCTTAAATGTTCATCATGTTCTTATTTCTTCCAAGAATAAATCAGTATGTCATCAATAAATACTTTAACAAACGTGTCCAAGTATTCGCAGAACACCCCATTCCTCAAACTTATGAATACCCCTGGGTCATTCATCAATCTGAAAGGTAAAACTGTAAACTCATAGTGTCTAAATATAATTTTAAATATGGTCTTAGGGATATCTTCTTCTTTAATCCGTAGTTGGTGATATCCTGATCTCAAATCAATCTTCGAAAATATTTTCGCTCCCTTCATCTGGTCAAACAGATCACCTATTCTTGGCAATGGATACTAGTTATTGATTGTCGCTTTGTTCAATTGATGATAGTAAATACAAAGTCTCCAAGATCCATCCTTTTTTCTCACAAAAATAATTAGCACATACCAAGGTGACACACTTGGATGTATAAGTCCCAAGTCCAACAATTCCTTCAATTTCATTTTCAACTCCTACAATTCAGGCGTTGACATCCGATATAGCGTTCTCACTATCGGTTCAGTTCCAGGTTTCAAGTCTATTTTAAACTCCAAATCTCCTTTCTCTTTTCATTTAGCGCTAAGATTTCATATAAATTTCATCCCTTTCACATACTCTTCTACAATTGTAGGGAAGAAATAAACCACAAGGACACTCCTTGGTTTCATCCTACAATCACTCTACTTTGTCCCAAATCATCCGTCAAACTTAAAAGTTTCATCTTGCAGTTAAGTATCACATCATGCAATTCCAACCAGTCCATACCAATCACTATGTCATAATATCATAATATCGTGACATAAAGATCTACCTTCGTTACAAAGTATCATTCAAATTTAATCATTCAATCCTCAAATATTAGACAAATTTTCCTTCCCTAAAAGTTTACAATAACAATAGTTAACCATCATCTAGATAATATGCCACCTCTTCATAATTTTGTCATAAAATTATCATGCACTATATAAACAAAAATCTTATAACACACCATTTAACAAACATCTCTTCCCTCAATGAATTGCAAGCATCAATCATTATTCTTTATTGTAATAGCCCTCCATTGTACAACCAAGTCAGTAGATACTATGACTTAGCGTAATATATGTGTGTGTGTGTGTGTGTGTGTGTGTGTATTTGAAAGAGAAAGGAAGAGAAGAGAAAAACTCTCAAACACTTAGAGGAAACCAAAATCTTACTTTGTACTTTCTAAACTAAAAGACAGTGTAATGAAGAAATTATACAACCATGTGAATGTATGTTTTGAGAATGAGTTAAGATTCTGTATGAAACCCAAAGTTTCTCTTTTGGGTGTCACAGTTCAAACATGCCCAGAGAGAACTCCATAAGTGTGTAGATGGGCCCCTTGAATGCCCAAAGCTTTGAAGAAACAACACATGGTGTGCACAGATACCACTCAAGGCAGGTGAAGGCCTTAAATTTTGAAGAGAATCTCAAGAGAGAGAGAGAGAGAGTGCAAACTTACACAGAGTAGGCACAAAAGTGAACAGGTGATATTTTAAAGTCCAGAGCTTAGGAGGGAAGCACGAGTGAGCGTTGGAGTTCACTTCTTTTAAGTGACAAGATCAGGAGAAAAATCATGTGCAGGGTTCAAGTGGGGACTCAAGGAGTGTAAATTTCCTTGTTTAAGAACTGTTAGACGAGATCTACTCATGAGGAGTCAAAATACCCACAATAGTTATATTAGACAAGAGGTGCATACTTTTCAAACCCTGAGTCCTCTATACTTCATCACTTCAGTAAATTTGAGTTGTTTGTATTAAGTGAGCCCTAAAGCCCGAACTCACGGATTGAAACTACACTGTAGATCGGTGAGCGAATGTGAATCGTTGCATCCTACAGGGTTCGACGATTCGAAAATTTTGATTTGTAACTGTCTAAGAGCTAAGAAACCCTGAAGCTCCAAAGTACCGGAGTAAAGTACAATCATGGATCTAGTGATCGAACGAGGGTCGTTAGATATTTTAGACTTCATCCTTCAAAAGTTCGGTAGTTCAGCACTCCGGTGAATTTGAGTCGTGTTCTTGAAAGTTAAGGAACTCTCAAAGTCCCTAAGTCCAAGGTAAATACTTACCATCAGCTTTTGGGTACATGTTTCCATATATTCCGAGTATTCAGAATTCAGCTATCTGAAAGGCTGTGGGTGAGAGTTTCTTTGGTGTGTAAAGTCCTGAAGTCCCAAAGCCTAGAGTCAATCCTGACCATTCGTTGACAGGTGAAAGTGGACTGTAGATCTCCTCTCTTCACTAATTCATCGTTCGATAGTTTAGGAGTTTGGGGGTAATTAGGAGCAAGGAACCCTGAAGCCTGTAGTTCCGAAGTTTATCACATTCATTGGCTATAGGAGTGTGAGTCATTAGATCCCTAATCCCTTCGACGGTTCAACGATCCGGGTGAATTAGTTCAAGTTGTTGGTACAAAGAAACTTCGAAGCCTAGATTTCTGGAGTAGATCTCCACCGTAGATTCTCGGGCAAGGCGAATTTTTTTCAACCGTCTGATTAAAGTCATAACCATTGATGAAGGGAAGTGGAAGGATAGGGTAGAACCCACATCTGTTGGTCAACCTCGAATTATGACCGAGTTCAGTCAGTAACACTCAGGGTGAAAGGGAGCGTTGGAGTTGAAGAATCCTCTGGAGCGTCAGAGTCCCGGAGCTCCAAATAGTGCCTTCTTGTATCAATGCTAGGTTATAGCCCCGATCACATGCATAAATATCAAGGTAAAAGGGCTAACGGCAATGGTTAAAAATAAAGTCAAAAAATTTTGAAAAAGAAAAAGGAAAAGACAGTGAACCAACGAGATATAAATATCGTAGATTCGCAACTTGACAAGGTCCCTATGATTTTTCCCAAACTTTGGTTTTAAACAGAGACTCCATGCTACCAAAAAATAGGATTTATCAACAAATTCAACAGAGAATCCACGAGGTAATTTCGAATTTAAAAAAAAATCAATGGGGATCCAACCTACAACAAAATTGAAATTGTCATAAGCTTTAACATGAAATTATAATACAAACTTTTGGATCTAGAATACAATTCAAAAGAGATCCCATCATATGAATTGATTTAGGATTTAAATGAAATTCAACAGAGAACTCACAATACAAATTTAGGAAATTATTTCCTTAATTTACCAAAGAACAATACACTATTAAATTTATTTAACATCATCTCAACTAAAAGAACCGATCATAAGAAATTAAAATATGGAATAAAATACAACTTAAAAAAAAAGCATAGACTATACACAATATCATTTCGAGTTTTACAAGAGGATCAAGCCATATGAAAAATAGAGTTCGGAAACGCTCCAATTTACAACAAAAATTTGAAAATTGTAAACATCTTAACTATTATTCGTTTGAAATATATTGTAACAAATTTAAACTTTCTATTGATTCTACAATGGCCATACCAAGCTAGCATACTAATATACTTGTACTACAAATAAATGAAGAATATAAAAATATTGGGACCAATGAAGGTTATGTAATGAAGATTCCCTTCAAAGTCTTGTGCTCCTTCCTTACTTTCTCTTGCTAATCACAGATACTTCACCGATACCTCCCAACCAATGCTATGGGTACTCTTTTTCCCCCTTATCCCCCTGAGCCACAAAGGGTCCAAGAAAAAAACTAGAACACAATAGCTTCCAAGCTTGCCTCGCAAGGAAGATCTTCCACTCTTCTTACAAGCTTGGAGTCCCAACTCTCACAAGTAAAACATAGTCAAATCAAAATCGACAATATAACAGTGCTCAAAAGGTCCCCACTTTTTTTTTCCTTCTACAACATTTTTTTTATAGAGATCTTCCTCACTGACACCTGTCCTCATGCAAAAATAATTAACTTTTAATAATTTAATTAAAGGATTATTTACCCACTACATGTGTCACACTCTCCCCAGGTTGCAAAAACAATTTCTCTTTTTATTTTATTTAAAAGTAATTTTCCCTCACATTCCTCAATGTGTTCCTATTTTTCCTCTTAGTTGTCTCTTAGTTCCCCAATCCCTCAATTAATGAGTGTCTCCTACCTAGATATTAGTTAGAATTGTATTAAGAGTCTTAGTCTAGTTAGACTAGTGGTAAGTTGACTCAATATTCTATTCTATGTACACCCATTCTCTCAAGTTATTATTTATTTCTAATTAAAATCTCTTTTTATTAATTTCATGCACACATGTGCATTTTATGAAATCTTTAGATTTTTCTAACTTTTTCCTAGAAATTGATTTATCCCAAATCTTTAACTCATGTCATAATTCATTTAATCATTTATTTAAATTTACACTTAGACTCAATCTTAGACTTAGACTTAGAATTTTTTTAGGCTTTATAATTAATATTATATTGTTTAATAAATACTTTATTCTAACAAGGTCTAATCATCCCAATGTTTTCTAGGCCACCTAGGTTTGTTGACTCGAGTTTCAATTGTGCAGTGTTCCCTTCAAGACACACCTCCATGCTCCAAGGGTGCCACTCACATTTGACTTGTTTTGGAAGTTTTTTCAACCCTTTGGAGTCAATACTCCGTTCGGTCAACCTTTTGAGAGACTAAGGGCTTCTAAGGAATAAGGATTATGCCTTATTGTGCGCCCCTTAGAAATATTCATGAGCGACTATCTCAGTCTTCCCTCATGACATTGTGGACCACTCAAACTAGGTAATTGTTAACCTACAATTCTGGACAAGGCGGGAGTGATAGTAGGCTGTGACAGGGATGTTGCCACACCTCTCCCTCAATGTATGGTTTTCTGTACATTTCCCCTCTACTCTTTATGTGAGTTGGATTAACAAGCATCGTTAAGCCTGCATCCACTAACAAAAACATTGTCAATAATTCCATATACATAAATCATATTGAAATCATTCATACATCACATGTGTGTAAAATGAAATACTCATAAATACAATCCACTCCCTGACTCAATCCGGAGTACAAGGGAGTCCATTGATTCCATCAACATCCTTAACCTGTCATGTGTCCTGCACACTCAAGATGACTCATCAATAGCATATGTCAATATATATTCATTAGATTAACAATAAGTTACAATAAATAATCATCATCATATATAACCCATAAGCAAAACAAAATCATAATATACCATAACCGGATCACTTGTACGCAAGTGTTCTCAAAGAATAAGTCAATAAAAGTGTGCTTACTAGAGCGGGATGTTACATACTCCCCCTCTTGTTTTAAAATTTGTCCTGAAGTTTGTACAATATATAAAAGCAAGTAAATAAATGTATCTGACATAGATCTATAATCTATCAAACAAGTAAGAAAATATTTTACGCATCTCAATTGTGTCCTCCCAGGTAGCCAAGTGTGGACTATAATTGTCCCATTGGACCTTGACCTGATTGACTATTCAATGTCGTAGTTGTTGAATACGATGTTCCAGAATGCAGATTGGCTCCTCCATGAGAGCAGCCTCATCCGACACTTAAAAATAACTCATGTCAATAACATGTGAAGGATCACTAACTTAATGTCTCAAAACAGATACATGAAATACATTGTGCATACGCATCAAAGAATCAGGCAAGGCTAGTTGATAAGCCGCGGGTCCTTTCTTTTCCACAACTTCAAAAGGTCCCACAAACCTAGTGGATAATTTATCACCCTTTCACAACTTGATCAGACTCTTGTGTGTTTTACCTGCAACAAAACTATGTCACCAACTTCAAAATTGTGATCAATGTGATGCGCATCAAAATAACTCTTATGTTGATCTTTCACTTATTTAATCCTTTGTCTTATCGATTGCATTTGTTCTTCCATTTCTTGAATTACCTCTGGTCCTGTCAGGACCCTATCCTCAAGTTGATCCCAACTCAACGGCGTTTGACACGGTATCCCATAAAGAAACTCAAATGGTGCCTTATTAATTGTACTCTAATAGTTGTTGTTGTATGCAAACTCTACTAGTGGCAAGAATTCTTCCCAACGTTTATGTTGGACCATTACATACATACGCAAAATATCCTCCAAAATCTAGTTCATTCTTTCTGTTTTCCTTTCTGTCTCTGGGTGATAAGTTGTGATAAAGTTTAGTTTTGTTCCCAAATCCTGATGGAAACTATTCCAAAATCATCTTGTAAACACTGATCCCTGATCGAATATGATCCTTATTGGTACTTCATGCAACCTCACAATATCACTGACAAATACTCTTGCTATGTTTGGCACCTGATACGACGTACGTACTGGAATGAAGTGTGCACTCTTCGTCAGAGTGTCAACTACCACGAAAATTGAGTCATGCCTCCTCGTCGTTAGTAGAAATCCAACAATCAAGTCTATCGAAATGACCTCCCATTTCAATTATGGAATGGAGTGTGGTTGTAGTAATCTCTCTAGATGTATATGTTTAGCCTTCACTTGCTGACATTCTAGACATCTCACCACGTAACTAACTATGTCTACCTTCATTCCCTTCCAGAAGAATAAAGGCTTAAGCTCTTCCTTCATCTTTGTGACTCCCAAATGAGACATGTATATTGCTCGATGAGATTCACTTAAGATCAAAATTCTTAATTCCTCGTTAGGCGGTATGTAAATTCTTCCGTTAAATCTCAAAAATCCATCATTGTCTAATGAATAACCTTCATACTTC
>ML785785.1:84335-113692 GCA_009831015.1 Picea engelmannii | reverse complement strand
ACTCATTAAAGTAAAAAATATCATAGAGTGGGGACATGGTTGTCACCAAAGTCAAGCCACCCTTCATCTCTATCTTTCCTGGTGCTCTTAATTCAGCTTCAGCATTACACTTTCTTTAAACAAAGTATTAATGATGAAAATTTAATTCGCCATAAAGTTATAAGCTTGATAACCCTTTCTAATCTATGAGTGTCATTTATAATATATATTATAATGTATGTATGTAATTTATAAGATATATTAGAACTTATTTATTATAAGTTATATTTTTAATATTATATATATTAAAAATCATAATTTCTCATTCATATTTAAAAAAAAAAAAAAAAAGTTAAATTTTGTTAATGTTATGAGAGAAATCATAAAAAACCATACAGTGGTTATTATTACACAATTGATATATAGAGAAATTAAGTGGGAGAAAGAGTGCAAGTATCATTGAGGAAAAAGGTCTTCAATCCTGCATTTTTTCCTTTCTCCTTTTTTCCCTCAATCCACTTCTCTTGGGAAGTTTCAATGGGATTGTACATTAGAATTTGAATTTCTAGAATTAGGAGTGAGAGCCAACTTTTTATAAGAATCAAAGTTGTCATATTCATGAGATATGTTTTTTTTTCACAATGGGGCTTCATTGATAGCTACTTCCAGCAAGGGGAGATCCCATAATGCATTGTCTCTTCAATCTGCACTTCTAGACCAACATTGACATCCTTCTCAGATCCCATTGCGCAAAAAGATTTTTCATTATGATCTTGTTCATCCACTAAGGCCCACAACTCATATGATTATCATCATTTCAATTTGGGATGAGGATATTTTTTTTTCTTTGGATAAACCCTTACCTAGGGACAAGAATCCTGAAGATATTCTATTTTTTGGTATACGTAACATTGAAAAGATATTTTCCCATAATCCAAAATCTAAATCCAATGAAAAGTTCCTTTTGCAAAATCGTCTTGTCCACTGGACCTTTATTGAGATCAATCTCAACAAAGATTCAAACATATGTGAAAAGAGCTAGTTTAAGACTCTTTGGATATGTTTTTAAATATCTTCCTAATTTATTCCCAATATCATTAAACATTGATAAATTCCATAAATGTAGTGGAAAATATAAGGGTTGGACTAAAACAGGAATTGTTGTGACAATGATAGTGGTTGGGTTTGAATCAGGGGGTAATGAAGAGACCTTGTATGGACCAAAACCACAAACCTTGCTAAAAACATATCAGTTAATCTTCGGGAGAAATAATTTGAACAAGGAAGAGGCCTTTCGAGTAGAGATATACCTCCCAATGTTTTGTCTAGTTTGAATGAATCCACTAGTACAGATCTGATGAAGAAGGTCAAAAACCATTGAATTGACAAATATAGATGTGTCATATAATGAGAGAATACCTTGAGCTTCAACTTTGTGACGTTCAGTGACACACCTCTTCAAAATTCTCCATTACATATGAACTAGGCATAGAAAGGTTGAGAGTAGTTCCAAATATGTCCATATGATGTAGACAAATAACATAAATTTGTCCTCAAGTTGTATTCCCCAACAAACAAGATGATTGTAATCCAAAAGAATCCTTGTAGAAGGTCCAATTTCTTCTTTATATATACCACAAAATCAGTGGAATTCTCCCACAAGCTTAAGGTCTTCCTACTTAGAGACTTGACCATAATGTTAAAAATTTATTTGATATTAGCCATTTTTTCAAATGCCTTTGTACATGCATTTTGTCAAACAATTTCATGTAGGGATTTTGTCAAATACTTGGCATGCATCCTAGTGACAAAAGAAAATACTAGACGAGCATATATTTTCAATAAGGTTCAACCATATCAATTTCATGCAAACATTTCGTCAAACACTTGGTTTATGTCCTAGTCAGAGAAAATATTGGACTTGATTTGCTCACAAGAAGGTTGGACCATATCACTAGTTCAAATTGTTACTATTATAGTATTTTTTTTTCTATTTTAAATTCTAGAGTAATGCATAGAAAAAAAAAAAGTTATACAATTGACTTGTTAGAGGGTATTATGGCTTTAATTTGTTTAGATTTTGAAAACGAGAAAAAATAAATAAGAAAAAAGACTTAATGAACCAATTTAGAGGATATACAAAGTTATGTTTCTATAAGATTTCATCGAGTACTTTAAGGTAGCCATGGGGATAGCCAAAAGTAGTGGTCAAATATGTGAGGTAAGCATATCATTCTTTGCATGTACAAACATGTAAAAAAAATCAGCATCCATGTTCTCCATAAACCCTGCAAAATGATCTTTTCACCCTTCTAATGATATGTGTGCTCCTTATTAATGATTTCATTGTTGTTTTAGGTTTATATTTAAAATTCATAGGGATGTAAGGTTTATTATTGTCACTATTATGAACTTTATTGTCTTTTTTCACATTAACTTCTTTTAATTTGTGATGGCTACTAAACATTAGAAGTATGCCAACCTTTTTCAACTATGTCTTCGCTACTACTCATAATAATAGATGTAGAAACTTTCCTAATTTTAACAATCTATGCTTAAAATACAAATATTGATTTACTTAACTATAGATAATTACATCCAACATCAATGAATATAATACCAGTGTAGATCCATATCTATCATATGTCAAGAGGGATCAAATCCCTCGAGGTGCACACATTTACTCAAAGTTTATCATTCTAAAAAAGGTTGAGATGCTTTATATAACTTAGTATAAGGGAGAAGTGTAATTCCTGCCATGCTTAATATAAAGTTGACATGTAGCATTTAAAAAATATATTTCAATGTCAGACTTAAATAAAATATTTCAATATCCAACTTAAATAAAATATTTTCATATCAACTTTATATATA
The DNA here is from genome assembly GCA_009831015.1 of Picea engelmannii. NCBI lineage: Eukaryota > Viridiplantae > Streptophyta > Pinopsida > Pinales > Pinaceae > Picea > Picea engelmannii. Next base: position 110,839 of record ML785785.1, on the reverse strand, counting down.
TATAGAAATTGAACCTATGGTAGACAACATCAATCCTCTGCACAAAAAATGTTTTCACGACTTCCAAAACTATTTGTACATAATTAAACCGCTGCAAAAGAAGCCATGTACATACACATTTTCTATAATCATGCTTCAAATGGGAACATTTTCTCACTCGTTCAACTATACAGTGAGGATCGATAGTTTGACCTTGAGAAGCCCTCACTCGTGTCTCTGGAGCTCCATTCAAAATATCTCAAACAGTAGTTGTTGATTGCGGTTGAGAAATAAAAAAATGATTCCCATGTTGGCTTAATTATAACATCTAGAGATCAGTACTCTGCATTGCAACAATGCATGTTTAAAATTACAAGGGAAATAAACAAAGAAAAGTCCTGAAAACTATACAAGTAAAATGGAGAGTGAAGATCATTTAGTAGATCAATATACCTCATGGCAGGGTTATGATCCTAGTTGTATATGACCATGATGGTAAGGTTATGATATTAATTGTGTCCAAGCATGTTGGTAGGGTTGTGCACATCCAATGACATGAATAATTTGGGATGAAGCTCTATGTGGAGAAATTGGACCAAGTGTGTTCAAGTGCTATACATCATACGTACTCTGAAAAAATTGTCTCTGTAAGGAAACTTGTATATTCCAAACTTGTATATTCCCATCCACTAGAAACTTGCTATCAAGTTGAGAATGACCTTGCAGGAGAAAACATATCTTGGTGATGCAAGTTTTTCTATGGTTAATTATAAACTAATAGCTTGTTTTAACCAACAAGCACACCATAAACTAATAGATTTTTTTCACCATAATTAACACTAGAAGAACTACTCTCAACTTCTAAGTATGTTGAGACTCTTGAACTTCCTTGACGTATTGTCATCAAGGAAATTGTAGGTCCTCCAGAACCACTATCCAAGCATGATCTTCTAGGATTAACTATGTATTCAGATGAAGATGATAGAAGTTTTTCAAAAACACCACCCATTCCAGAACTCTTAATTAAAACACAAATGCTCTTGAATTTCTCCAAAAATTGGCAATAAACTATAGAGCTTTTGGTATGGACACAAGGAACGTCAAGAAAAAATCACCTAATTTTTGGATGAAGACATGCCTCTTTTTAAAACACCTAATTTTTGGATGAACACATATCTCTTTTTTTTCAAAGAGGCATGTCTTCATCCGAAAATTAGGTGATTTTTTCTTGACGTTCCTTGTGTCCATACCAGAAGCTCTGTAGTTTATTGCCAATTGTTGGAGAAATTCAAGAACATTTGTCTTTCAACTGAGAGTTATGTAATGGATGATGTTTTTAACAATTTCTATCATCTTCATTCAAATACATAGGTAATCCTGACATATCGTGTTTGTATAGTGGCAGACCTGAAAATTGCTCAATGGGAATTAATTCAAGGGAGCTCAAGAGTCTCAACATACTTAGAAGGTAAGAATAGTTCTTCTAGTGTGATTGTTGGTGAAAACAAGATATTAGTTTATAGTGTGAATTCCGGTGAAAGAAAGTTATTAGTTTATAATGAACCATAGAAAAACTTGCATGACCAAGATATGTTTTTTCCTGCAAGGTCATTTTCAATTTGATAGAAATTTTGCTAGTGGGAGGGAATACACAACTTTCCTCATATAGAGAATTTCTCCATAACAAGTATGATGTATCGCACTTGAACATAATTGAAAACACCAGGTCTAGTTTCTCCACATGGAGCTTCATGCCAAATTCTTCTTGTCATTGGATGTGCACAACCATACCAGCATGATCGGACACAATTAGGATCACAACCTTTCTAGCATCGTCAGACAAAAATAGGATTAAAACCTTGCTAGGATGTATGCTAATATACTAAATTCTCTTCATTGTGCATTTTATTTGTATGGATTTGATGACTTTTGTTTGTTTATCAAAAGCAAAGAATCAACATCCTTGAATCATAATGCAACATGGTAATAAATTTTTCCCTGAATATTACTCCATAACCTCCAACAATCGAGGCTTCCAACAACTCAGTGAAGAGGAATTACAAAGAAGAAGAAGCAATTCATATTCTCACTGGAACAATGAATATGGAACAATAAGTCTCCCTCCCTTGATGTGTGGCAAGATGAGGAAAATGGAAATCAATTCTATCATTCATCCTCATGTACTTAAAAAGTTTTAGAATTCTAGGAGTCTATGTTAAGCAGGTCACGAACAAGAATATTTGAAATGTATTTTTGTAGTAGGTTTTCACCTATTCTTTATTACTCGTAATTTTTGAAATTCGGATAGTCTTCATGTAACTATTGTTGAACGTAGAGTGGACCATATCTGGCTGCATCACCTGCCCCATCCATAGATTGTTGAACATAGAGTGGACCATGTGACTCACTTGTAGCCAGTAGATGCCGTTCGGGTTCAAACCATTGGGGTAATTTGGGTCTGAACATGGCCAGAAGTCGTCCCCAACTTGGCCTACGAAGATCAAGTCCGTGTCGAGGTAGACGAAGTTGTTTCCAAGTTGTTTCCATTCTCCATGCTGGAGATGTCTCCATTTCCATTAAAGTGCTTCCACACAGAAGCGCTCAAACCCTATAAATAGGATTTATTTAGATCGACCTGACCGCCCAGCTCTTGGCATAGTAAATCCATGACATGAATAACGTCGATTTTAACGCCATCGATCCCCGCCGGAGAAATATAGGAGTGCATTTCTTTCTACATACCATGGGCACACTCCAGCCGGACAAGACCAATGTCATTGTCGACGATCTTGTCGACATGGAGGTGGGAAAAAGTGGCGATGTCAATAGTTTGAGATTGTGTTGCGTTGATGGAAAATTGAAATTTTGGTAAATCTAATAAGGAGGCTTACACGAGAAGCAAGTCTAGGGCTGTTGAAATTTATCATTCAATGATTGGAGATAGGGTTATGTTTTCATTGTGGTCTGCAACACCCAATGGCATGAATCTCATATTCAATGGGTATGTGTAATGGATGGACAAGTGGATGCATGAGCTCGACACCAACGAGTTACAGTGACAAGTTTCTCTTTGCATCCTACATATTAAAATTTGCAAATTTTTGGAATTAAGCCCTATAGCTCTGCATTCTTGTTTGAGTTGTGTAAGCAGTGAATCGGCCTTCTCAAGCATGCAAGTTTGTTCTGCAATGATCATAGAAGCCATGTGAGTTCATGGATGAAAGAGACATAGGATCGGAAGAATGAATATAAGATGTCCCTGTGCTATAGTTTAGAGGTTACGACACATTGAATTGCAACCAACCTCAACAAGGTGAAGAGGGTTCTCCCGAGGAAAATTGGACAAGCAGGGTTTACTATAGTGAAAAAGGGAATTGACCTCTAAGTTAGATACTTCTCAGGTGGAGAAGTAATGTTGTATGGTTATACAGTGACTAGGAAGGGAGTGCATTGGATAGAGAAGTAATGTTGCATGGTTATACAGTGACTAGGAAGGGAGTGCATTGGATAGAAAGAGCACTTTAGGGTGTTTCTTTATCTTAGGTTATGCTATGATTTTTTGGCTTAGCAGGAGTAGCACTCAGTATAGTAGAGGCGGAGTACATATCAGTTAGTGTGGCAGTCCGCGAAGTAGTATGGATTAAAAATATCCTTGCATATTTATTTGGTTAGATGCTTGAGCCTACGTTGATTCATTGTGACAATCAAAGTTGTATAAGACTATCAATGTATATAGTTTCTCATGAAAAGTCAAAGCATGTATAGATTAAATATCACTAAATACGAGAAATGGTATAGAAGGGAACAATGAAGCTCTAGTACATCTCCATCGATGAGAAGATAGCAGATATTCTGACGAATTTCTTGTCCAAAGGGAAGTTTGTATACATCAGGGACGAGATGGGGCTTGTAGAGATTACTCCTCTGGTTGAGAGGGAGTGTTGATATTCTTGATATTGAACCAGTGGATGGTCTTGCTCCAGTGTGGAACAACAATGTAATATTTTAAGCACTCAAGACTTGAAGATGACAACAGTGACTGTAGTAGGCGTTGGGTAGCAAGAAAATTGGCAACAAGGGTCATTATCCATGATACAGGATCCCTTATTTCTTTGAAGGACCATTTTCCCTGGTACAAGAGCCCAAAAGATGTCTTATTGTATTTGAGCCACTTTCCTTGGTACAGGTGCTCAATAATGTTATGCATGTCATCAATATTTCTAGTGTGCAAGCAATGAAAGAGAAAAGGAGATCGGTCCCCTTGATCTTCTCTCTTTCTGGTGTAGTCTCCAGAAGGGGGACCTAGTTAGTGGATAGTGAGATCACATGGCAGGTAGCGTGATATGTTTTGAAGTGTGACTCAGAGGGAGTCAAGACTCAAGGGGAGTCATCTAGCTCATGCAAAGAATCATACGTGGAGGGAAAGACCTCCCAATATGATGTCATGGAGTGACATCACCAAAAATGATGCTCAGAGATAGGTCGTCTCTAGGAACAATGTACCTCCCAGGACGAGACTATGCTAAGTAGTAAAGAAATTTCCAGTGACCATGAACGCAAGTTATGGTGATGAACCCTGTGATGGAGGAAGATATAGTATGAGACTTAGAGAGAGCATTTGTAGCAGTCCCGACACATGATTCAAGCCATGAGATGTTGAGGGAGCAGGTATGGCAGCCATTCTAGTGTATGTATAGGAACTCCCAGAGAGGGAGGCGATACTACATCCATAGGGAGCAGAGATTGAGTTACCTCCAGAGAAGGAGGAAGAGCTACCCTCTGTATCAGAGGGAGCAAAGACAAAGGAGGAGTCACCTCCAACTCCAGAGGGAGTAGTTATTAAGCCACTCTAAAATCTAGATAGAGCAGTTGTAGAGGAAAAAATTGCAGAGAGAGAGTGGAGAATTAAGTTCCATAGAGAGCATCCTCAAAGGAGAGAAGTTGTTGACAGATTAGAGAAGCTACTTTCAATCTCAGTGTTTAGCAGTTATAGAGTCCCAGAGGGAGCAGATGCAGAATCCCAGAGGGAGTAGATGCAGAGAGAGTGGAGGACCTTCTCTCAAGAAGAGAGCCAGATAATTCTTTGTAGTAAGCACCTTGAGCCAGCTCGTTATTGAGAAGATTAAGTTGCACCAGAGCAAGTGTACCAATGTGGTACAATTGGATATGTCTCAGGAGATGAAGAGAGTCTGCAGAGATATATAGTTTTTTCCAGGAAGAGAGTGCAATTGACATGAATGACACCAAAGGGTGTTGCTTCATCTCAAGATCATTCAGGATTCGTGGAAGCATACTTCTATAGAACTCGGTACTACAGAGGAAGAATATATCACAACGAATGACATGATTCGTAAAAGAGATGAAGCTTCAGAGGCTTCTCCCAGGATTTTATCTGAGACATAGTGTAGATGAAGTAGCCATGCTTCAGCACAAAGACGAGTAGATTGCTGACATTCATGGCATCTGACATATGCTTACCATCAATCAGTTGGCTAGTTGGTGAACCACTCTATTGATGTGAATGTCTTCCCTCGTTAAGAGGGAATGCTGATATGATTACATCATGAGACATTCTCCCCGGAGGGTCATGTGTGGACTTCATCATAATCTGCCTCAGATGGTCAGATGAAGGAACCAAGACATTGGTTTCATGAGGAAACCTCGATATGTCTTGTGAGACATTGGTTCCATGAGGGAATCTCGACATGTCTTGTGAGACATTGGTTCCATGAAGGAACCTCGATATGTATTAGACATTGGTTTCATGAGGGAACCTAGATATTTCAAGTATGGTCCAAGATGACTTAGTATGATCATCCCCAAGGGATTGGCCACCCCTTATAGGATGATCTAGCTCAAGTCTTGTGTATATAAACTAAATTTTTTACATGGTGCAGAGGAAGGAAGTACTAGGTGTAGTACCTTCCTACAGATGAACATGTTGTTGATTTTCTTACCAAACCTCTTACCAGGACAAAGTTTGAATACTTCCATGACAGACTTGGCGTGGAAGAAAATGCCTCCCTCGCTGAGAAGGAGTGTTAATGTTTGCAACATCCTGAGATATTCTCCAGATCATACTCCTCTGTGATTGAGTTGAGTTGATATGTGATGACACCTATCCGAGAGGGATAAGTGGGTTTGGGCTAATAGCCCAACGTCCCTTGTGGAGAGAACATGAGGACACGTCTCTTGTGGAGATAAAATGAGGACACATCATGGTAGTTTACCTTGATGTCACACACTATGGGTAGTTGAGCCTAGTTTTTCTAGAGGGAGTAGTCACTAGAAGTCCACATGGGAGTGCCATGTGTGACAGAATTGTTACTACAATATCTCAAGTAAGCATCGGGTGGACCTTCTCCTAAATTGGGCTACAGACCAAGGGAGATAGATGCATTTATCAAAAAGGTGTACTTGTGGTAAATGGGCCTAGGTGTAGTCCTTCCTTGATCGTGACAAGGAATAATATGGACTCGAGGTGCTTTCCATGTGTCAGTTAGCATCGGGCTAACATTCACTCACATGGTTGTACATGTGGTGAACGACCATGATGTTAGATGCTATCACATAGTGAACAACCATGATGTTAGATGCTATCATATGGTGAACGACCTAGTCATGGTGATAAAGACTCAAGATGCTAGATGTTATCACATGAGGACCCCAAAGTGAGCTTGATCTCAGAGAAATTCAATTGGCTCAAAGGGAGAGTCGCAGAAGGAGTTTCCCCTCTATTCAGGTGGGAGAGAGACAACTCCCAAGACCTACAGACAAGTGTCATGAGTCTAGGGTGAATTTTTTATACTTCAGAGACAAGCTTTGGCATGACGAAGAATGTCTCCCTCTTTGAGAGAGAGTGTTTATGTTTGGACAACATCGGGAAGACATTCCTCCATATATATATATATATATATATATATATATATATATATATATATATATATATATATATATATATATATATATATATATATATATATATATGACATGATATTTATAATATAAGGTATAAATATATATAATAAATAAGTAGTTATTTATTATCCAAGGGACACATCCCTTCATGGATGATCACCATATGTTCTCTATATATGGAACACTCATCATTGTAATAATCAATCGACCATATATCATCTCATATGAAAAATCAACATAATCAAACTTGGATTTATAAAAGTCAAAGATTATCATATATTATTGATATACTAAATATAGAGTATTTTATATTATCACTACTTTGAGTCCTTAAATAAATAAATATCACATTAACTAAAATCATAATGAATTCATCATAACTTTTATATACCAACATAGATCCATCTTAATCCAATATCTATCAAACACCGAGAGAGATTAAATCTCTTGAGGTGAAAACATTTCCTCAAGTTTTTCACTCTAAAAGATGTGTGCACATTGAGAGATTTGATCTCTCTTGATATATAAAGGGGTAAGATAGATCTAGGCTGGTATATAAAAGTTAAGCTAACTTCATTATGATTTTAATTAATGTGAGATTTATTTATTTAAGGTGTCAAATTAATGATAATAAAAAATACTTATATTTAGTATTTCAAGAATATATATCATATATTGAGATGATAAATTATCAATATATTAAAAAATGTGAGGTTTATATGTAGTTAAATATTTCCAAATAAAAATATGGCACATGGTATTCTTTGAATTTTATAGAAGTTTGATTATGGTTGACACAATTTCTTGAAACTCTATTGGTTTTGAATTTCAACTCACCAACAAAGAAGTTTGATTATGGTTGACCCAATTTATTGAAACTCTATCAATTCTTGAATTCCAAGTAATCAACAAGGAATTTTCTTATGAGGTCCATTTTAAACTGAAGTTCATTTTAATACAATGTTAAGAACGAAAGTAATTACACATCTCTCTCATAGTGGAATGTAGAAAGTGCCTCTCTATGAAATCACAATAGAAGCCCATTATTACATCTACCCCAATTATCACTTGTGTTCCGTCACCCACCCACCAAGATGAGAGCCTATGACAAGAAAGACACAAACATATCCCTCCGTTGGTTAAATACATTTTGAGTAGATTTTGCATTTTGTCCTATTCCAATCAATCAAAGAATTAGGGGATATATACTTTTGAATTAAGATCATACTCCAAATTTTATCCTTTGTAAATGCATTCCATAAAGATTTTATAGCCAAATAATGGCCCAAAATATGAATGTGCTTATAGCCACACACCCCCAAAACTAGTAGGGCTAACCAAATTTTGAATCCTAACCCAATGTGATCATTTAAATTCACTACTACCTTGCCAAAGGGAATCATAACAAAAATTATGAATTTTCTCCAATACACCTTTTAGAATATTCACAATAATGTGCCAATAGTGTGGCAATAAATATGTATGCCCACTAGTACTAATTTCACTAGGACCAATATTCCCCTTCTTGACAACCACCTTTTTCATGGGAGTGCAATTATTTTCTCGATTTTGGAAACCAACCACCACCAATGTGCCCTTCCAAAATAATTAGGCTTTAGTATAAACCTCGGGTAATTAAATCCATCATTCAAATCCAAGTTCTGATAAGGTAAAAATATTTTCAAATTAACTAAGACTTATAATCATTCACCTCCATACCTATTTACTTACTATATATTTAAATTAATTCCAAAAACCATGATCCATCTCTATAGAATGTAAAGAGAAATAAAATGACATCATCCACAAAAACAAAATCAAAATGAGACAATGCTTCCTCCTCTGTACTGACATATTGAATAAACCTCACCCTCCTTGCCACCTTCTACCACCAGAAGAAAAATATATGGAAAAAGATGACACCCCTACCTTATCCCTCTATAAGACTTAAAAAATCTAGAGGAAACACCATTTATCTATATTGCAAAGGAAGAAGTAGTTACACAACACACTATCGTAAAAAGAAGAACCCACTATGTAAAAGAAATAACATAAGATAAAAACATGATACATTTTCATAAGACTTTGAAAAATCCACCTTGATTACAAGTGCATGCGTGGAATTTTTATAGAATGAAGACCCTCTTGTGTTGTACCAAGGGCCTTGTGGATTTGTTTTCGTTGAAGAAATCCAAAAAGTCAATATGTTTAAAGATTAAAGTAAACCTAAAGTAAAAGAGTATATCGGTTGGAAAAAAAACAAATTGAATTTATAACATATATTTTTTCACGATTGATTATTAAAGAAATGATGAAATTAGAACTAAAATTAATTTTGTAAATAATTATAAACAATAATTTAATTCAAAGGGTACGTTTTTTTATTTCAGGTTTACTTTAATCCTTAAACCTATTGAATTTTTGTATTAAGTTAATGTTTATAATTATTTATAAAATTAATTTTAGTTCTAATCACATTTTTTCTTACTTTGTGAATGCTTAATAAATATCTAATAAATATTCATTTTCAATAATTTCCAATGGGTATCCTTTTATTTTAATATTATTTTTGATGGATAACTATTATTTGAATCTTTTAATTCTTTCACCAACATTATTTTCACCATTATTACAACTTTATTTGCCCCTTATAATGAATGACATGTCCACTTGAAATGTCAGACATTTCATAAATCGTGTCCACTTAAATGTGAGACGTTTCATAAACTTACACACAGTTTATTTCTAAAAAACAAACAATTTATTTCCAGAAAATTTAACACATTATGACTAACTGTGAAAATATACACACTCAAATACCTTATAAACTATTACATGCTAGATCATAATAGAAAAAAATTAAAATGCATCCCTATAATAGCAAAATGACCATTATGGAATTCAAAAAGTACAAAGTGATTTTCTATTAGATCAAGGCCTTCTTTGGAGAGTTTGTCAACAACTTGATATATGTGTGAACCTGATATCTTGGAATATCATAGAAATAATTGTATGTTGTGTATCTATCACAAGTAATCCTATGTTTTGGATTTATACATGTTCACTCATTTAATAACCAACAAGGAGTCACAGACTACTTGGGTATTTCTCATATCCTTATCCATAGAAAATTTCAGCAAATAAAAGTGTCATTAATTCTCCAATGTTGTTGGTCCCAATGCAAATATTTGATTTGAAAAAAAAAGCAATGAGATTCAGAAAGAAAAAAAGTAAATCCAATCCCAACAGCTTTGTTTTGACCTTGACAAGTACCATCAAAATGTCCCCAGGGAATATATTTATCCACTTGAAATTCACCCAACCCTATGGTGAATTTTTTTGGGGGGGGCATCTCCTTGTAAAATGGAAGTAACCCAATCACCTAAGATGAGACTTTGAAGGTTGGAAGATGAATATCCTCAAACAAAGAGGCATTTCCAAATTCTCCATTGAACAAAAAAAGGCACTACTTGTAGGCAATCCAACTCCTTCCTTGAAAACAAAGATTGAAAGTAAGCTTCAATATTTAGACCATGCCACAATGAGTCAAAACCAAGAAATCCTTCAACCCCTCTCCAAATGGAATAATAAAAATGAAAATATATATGAGAATTATATTCCTCATGGGATTTGCATAAGGGTCGCCTTATAGGACCAACCTTACCTCTTCTTTGTAAAATATCCCAAGTCAGGAGAGAGGGCTAACCTCATAAGAAATTTTGATTTGGGTGGTGCTTCACTTTGCATATATTTTTCCACCACAAAATAATTGCCACCTCAACCATTGAAAACACCGCCTAATACCCCAACTTTGTGGTATCATAATTTCCTTTCTTATTAAATCCCCAAATAAGTTCATCATAATGTTCACAAAGTGTGATGTGATCCCTATGTATTTCAACTACAAAAAGTTCCTAATATGTTGCAAGCCCACCATCTAGTCATAGATCAACAAAGCTCAATCAACCTTGTTTCCACATAGATGTTTCCATAGACTTATTTATTGAACTATGCCATTCTCCCAGTCTATCTTAAATGTTGGAACAAGTCTTCCAGAAGGAATATATTCCTATTACAACCCATTATTTCATCTACTGCTATTCTCACATGTGTTCCATCATCCACCTCCTAAATGAGAGCCTACAATAGAAAAATATAGAGACATCGCCTTCCATTGGTTAGACACATTTTGAATCAATTTCTTCTCTTTTCTAATCCAATCAATAAATGAATTAGGGGATATGTACTTATGAATTAAGATCAATCAAATATTTTGCAGCCAAAGAGTGGCCAAAAAGATGAATGTGATTTAAGCCTCACCCCCCCCAAAAAAAATCCTTAGGACCAACCAACCTCTCCCACCTAACCCAATGTGATCCTTTAATTCAATACTACCTTGCAAAAGGAAATTATAATAGAACTTCTAAATTTTCTCAAATACACCTTCTGGAATATGTGCAAGATTGTTCCTATAAACAGGTATGGCCTCCAAGATTAACTTCACTAGGACCAGTCTTCCCCCACTTGATAGTGAGAGGGAAATTATTTTCTCAATTTTGGAATCCATCCACCACCAATCCGCCTTCCTATAAGAACTAATATTTATTGTAATATCAGGTACATAATGCCCTCATTCAAGTCCAAGTGATAATAAGAAAAACATATCTCAAAATCAACCCCCTATTCCTCAATCATGCCTGAAGTAAGCAAAAATGACTTAGCATGACTCATCTCCATACCTATTTCCTTACTATATAATTGAATTAATTCTTGGAACCATGATCCCTCTCTAGAGGATCAAAATAAAAATAAAAGGACATCATCTAGAAAAAGAAAATGAGACAATGATTCCCTCCTTATACTGAAACCTTGAATAGACCTCATTGTCTCCTCTAGTATATACCTGCTTAGGCCTTCTACCACTAGAATAAAAGGATATGGAAAAATATAACATCCCTTCCTTATCCCTCTAGAGGGCCTAGAAAATATGGAGGCATCATAATTTATCAAAATTTCAAAGGAAGAAGTAGTTACACAACATATTATCCACCTAACAATCTCCAAAACCCAAGAAGCAAAAACAATAATTGAATATACAAAGCCATGATACCTTGTCACATTGGCTTTGAAAAATCAATCTTGATTACAGTTGGTGAAATGGATGAAATTTTTATAGAATGAAGACCCTCTTGTGTTGTACCAATGGCCTTGTGGATTTGTCTTCCTTAAATAAATCCAAATTGTTTGGCAAAGATGTATTTAGAGAGAATCGGCTTCAACCTGGATGTTATTACTTTTGAAATTAGCTTGTACAAGAAATTTCATAATGATATAGGTGGAAACCCATCAAAAGGATGCATATAGTCATGTTTTGGAATAAAGGATATTAAGGTTACATTTAAACTACAAGCCATCCTTTAGAATTTCTTACCTCCTTCACCACTCTCAACACATCCAGACCCAACATATCAAAGAAATATATAAATAACTCCACCGAGACCATCCATCAAGTCCAGGGCTCCTGTCCTTTTTAAAATATTGTAAGATAGAAAACAACTCCTCCTATTTCCCAGGACTATACAAGTCTTCATTAAGATCATTAATAATATTTTTTGGGAGATATGACATGACTTTTATAATCTCAATCAAATTCGCCCTCCAAGTTCCCTTTAATATCTCTCCAAAATTATTAGCCATGAGTTCTTCAGATCCTTTAAATCCTCTGATCATACCACCTTGATCTTGCATTTTCCAAATACTATTAACATTCCTTCAACGCTTGGCGAAGAATTGAAAGAACTTAGTATCATTATTCTCGAACTAGGTCCAAGTAGATTTTCTCTTAATCGCCAATCTGTCTCCTTTTTAAACAACATTTTGGTTCTCTTTGCCTCAAGCTATTTAAATCTATCTAATTTATACACTGTAGAACCATCACCAAGACCTACTACCACCTCCTCCACTTCCACCAGATTGTAATATCGAGACCTATATCTTTCCACTTCCTTCTTAATATTTTTTTGAGCCAAAAAAAATTGTTCACTAGTAGAGAGGTCCAATTTGGAATTAAAGGGCTTATGGAAAAAACCTCTTCCTTCAACCACCCCAAATTGAACTTGAATAGGGTTATGGCCCAAATTCCTAGCTCTTGCTCGAATCAATAAAGTGGCACCCTCTTCAAAACTAAATCGTGTGAAAAATATATATCCAATCGTTTGAACATCCCTTCAGACATGTTATTTCTCCACGTGGAACACTTTTTAATTGGAGAAACATCTACTATTCCACCAACTTCAAATCTCTTAGATAAAAACTCCCCTAGATGATCGTCCTTGAACTCTCCCCCCATACTTCTCTTATGTTCAAGGTAAAGTTCAACACTCACCCCGTAATAATTTTTTTAGACTTAAAGCATTGGAAATTGAGCACCCTATCCCATTACTATGGTATCTCATCATAAATCCCATAATCATTAAGCATTGTAAAGGATACGCCCAAATGTTTTCTACAAACGTTTACACATAAACATGATTAGAAGGAATAGGATTTCATCATAGTAATGTTGTGATTCCACCCTATTTCCATCCCCCTAGACAAGCCATCCAAATATACTACAAGAAAATCCCATAAGCCCAGAACCTTCCTCGATTCAGTCACCAATAAATCCCCCTTCTCGGTACTCACCTAAATAAAAAAAACTGTGTCTAGTCAATTAACCTCCACCAACTTCTTTACAACCAATTTATTTTGATGCAAATCTACCAAGTCCAATTTGACTCAAACAGGGCCCTTGAACAAATCTGTTAGCAAATTTTCACTCGGTTGTCCTGATTTCTCTAATTGTCCTCAAATCCTTCTTTGACAGAGCCCCAAACTTCTATTTTCATGCACCAATGAACAAGTTACTTTGAACACCTATTTATTTTAGCAATTTTTATTTTTTTATAAAATAAAATAGGCTAATTGTATTGTGTTAACCTATTTATTAATTTATTTTTAGCGATTTTTATTTTAAAAAATTAACATGCGGGTAGAGAATGGTTTTTGTTTTATTTTTTTAATTATGTTTTTTTTAAACATTTTTTTTTAATTGAAAAATTGCAAGGTATTTTCTATTATATACAGAAAAGTGTTACAACATACCCGGGGGAATCTACCAAAAAGGAAACCAGATTTCCTCAACCGGAGGTTTTCATCCTAGATTTTAAACCAGAGGTCTTATGTTCAAAATTACCAGCTATAATATTTATCAAAACAATATTAATCATCTTCCTTTAATTGTATTTATGATGTCTATAAACTATAAGACTAATAGTATATCTATAGATGGAAGAAAAACAAAAAATATCAGAAGGTTTTTCAAACCTATCATCCCTTTGCTTTACCCTGGGATTTCTCCTTCAACTCTTCATCCACATCAATAGGATTATTCCTAGTCCCTGAGGAGCTAGGAATTCCTTCTCCATCCTTCGTTTATTTAGTTTGGATTCTTGTAGGATAAAATTTGAAATGGATTCCATATTGAGACTTACAAAATAATTCAAATTTACCTTCAAAAACATGAATTGCATGCACAATGTCCCCCCATTATCACACGGTTCTCTCCCATGCTTGTCTGACCATGGCCTTCACAATCTAGTATGTTTCCTCCATTTTAAAGTATGTGGAGTCCCTTGTCCTAGAGTAGAAAGGATCAGAGACCCAATCATGAACCTCCTCCAAGACTTCTTTATCATATGTTTCCCATCGTTGGGCTATTATGACCCAAGGGGGGCATATATGGGGTTAAATGTGTATGATATGATCCCAAGGGGGGGAGTATATGGAGATAAATGTAAAGGTAATGTGTAAATATATATGTAATAGGGTAGATCTAATAGTAAAGGGGCCTCATGTGTTGTGTGTGAATAGGTATATATAGATAGCATGTATTCATTATTGAGAACATGTGAATTTTGATGTATGAATGTATTTGGTTATTTGGAGGTGGTTCTCCTATTATTTAACGATTTATTGTGTAACTTATCTCTCTTATCTATATTGGAGTGGTGCTCTAAGCTCACATCCGTGTACATGGTCTGAACTTATGATATATATTGGTATCTTAAGCATTTGGTTCATAATATTTGGTATAAGAGGATCGATCATAGGGTTTTTCTTCTTCAAGCGAGTCACCTTGAAATTTTCACTATAAAACTTTTTCTCAGATGCTTCAGATAGCGAAATTTGGAGGTTACTTAGAAGACATATCAATGTACCTATGGTAAAATGTTTAGGTTCTAGCTTATTATACTTTTGGAGATATATCCCATGGAATTTAGAGATTTTTACTAGACCTGGAATCAATCTCAAATGAGTCATTTTGGGAATTTTGCTATAAATTTTTCTTAGTGATATTTTAGACTATAAAATTTACATAATACTAAGAAAAAATAGCAAATTTAACCTCATAAATATTTCAGATTTTGGATCATTTTAATTTATGAGATATAGTCTATGAAAGGTAGGGTTATTTGACTACTCCTATAGCTAATATCAAATAGGTGTTTTGGGTAAAATAGTCATATATTCTCAAGTAAGGATCCAAATTCAGTGTGAATAGTTGCATTTGAAATAGGATAGTCCATAGTATTTTTGGTACAAATTTCAAAATCAGGTATTAAATATTGGACACATGGCATTCTTTACAAGTTCACTCTCCAGAAAAGGCCAAATATAAGAAAGGTTTGGGAAAGTTATCATAACTTTCATTTGGTAAATATTTGTTTGTCAAACATGTGGCTTTGTAGAGAATACATATCATAGTACTACATGCAAAAATTTCAAACTCAGAAGGGAAGAATTTACAGAAACACATCACAAGGAAGGTCGACTAGAAGGACAGACTCCAAATGAGGGTTTTCAAAGGTATGTTCACTTAAAACTATCATAACTTTTGATTGAGATGTCCAATTTAGGTGAATCAAAATCCATTGGAAAGAGAAAACATAGAGGATTATATTGGAAAATTTATTATAACTAATTGAGATTGTTATCCTTAATATATTGAGGTCATAAGTTGAGGGTTGGGGTTAGACCTCAATTAAGCATCAATATCAATGCCTAAGTTTAGTGGAGATGAATATTAAGATGAAATCAATCCTATGGAATGGTGTATGTTGGTAAAGGAATATGATATGAATCCTTCAGAGATAGGGAGATTTTTTTTGGTAAAGCTTGGGAGTGGTGGATGAGTATTGATAAGGATACTAAATGGAACAATACATCTGAAGAATTTGTAGAACAATTCTTAGATAAATGGATTAAGGATACAAAAATGGAGGAAATGTATAGAATTCAAAATGAGTTAAAAGAAAAAAAAAATAGATCAAGAAGAAGGGTGATGAGCTATCTAAGATATGAGATCTTAATGGAACACTCATTGAGGAGGTTCAAAACTTAAAACAAGGAAAGTGTATCAAATGGAAGGGGGAAAAGGACGAGTCAAGGGAATATTTGAAAAACAAATATGAATAGATAGATATATTATGAAACCATAATAAAAAAATATTGGATGAGTTTAAGATATTGAAAGAAGAAAAGAAGAATTGTCAAAATCAAGAAGAAACAAGGATATTGGATGAAGAATATACCAAAAGACTTGAAGAGGAAATTTGCAATAAGGTTGAGGAATCCTGAAATACTAATAAGGTAAAATCATAAATGCAATCCAGAATTGAAGACAAACGTTGGAACTCGATAAATGGGGAGACAATGTAGTTTCAAAAGGAAAAAAGAAGACAATATTCAAGAAGGTCACCAGAATATACTTGAAGAAGTTGAACTTCACCTAGAGGATGTACATGCCAAATATGATGGTATTATCTCCAAGGCTAGAGTAATCGAATACCAAGCAAAGAGGATAGAGGATTCCATTTTCTTTGAAAATAAGATAGATGAAATGGGTGTGTTAAGTGAAGAAAAAATGTCAAATGTGAAACCATATTTACATCCTCGTTATTAGGAAAGATTTCATGGAAGACAAAAAGATTGAAATCATCATTATCAAGGAACAATATGGAATACTCATCAATATTCATGGAATATGGAATCACAAAACCACTCTTCAACAAGCTATTATCAGAGACCAACAACCACTATAAGTTGGATAAGTTACAACAACAACACATGGCATCAAAGAAAAGAAAATTATCTAACAACTAACCACCGAGTAATAGAAAAAAGAATTTATTTTGGATGGATGGATCATCATCAATGGAATGAATAAAGAGAGAACATAAGAATATCATATTACTTGGTTTCATCACATGTGAATCCTTTAATTGCAAAGATATAAGGACAAATAGTTTTTAAGGAGGGTACTATGTTATGACCCAAGGGGGGCATGTATGGGGCTAAATGTACATGTAATGTGTAAATATATATGTAATAAGGTCGGCCTAATAGTAAATAGGACACATGTGTAGTGTGTGAATAGGTATATATAGATAGTATGTATTCATTATTGAGGACATGTGAATTGTGATGTATTAATTTATTTGGTTATTTGGAGGAGGTTCTCCTATTATTTAAGGAGTTATTTTGTAACTTATCTCTCTGATCTATATTGGAGTTGTGCTCCATGCTCACATTGGTGTACATAGTGTGTACTTATGGTTTATATTGATATCTTAAGAATTTGTGATGCGGGATCATCGCTTCACCTCAGCATGCGCCAGTTGATTGGCATGATTGGTGCACATTCAAGGAAGGGAGAGGCGTCGCCCTCTCATTTTTCCTTTGAAAGTTTAAATTGTAATTAAGGAAATTAATGTTGTTAGGATGGTAGAGCCAAGTTGTGCCTTCGCACAAGATGTAGATGAGGTATCCATTTAAGTGTTTGATGGTAAGAGGAATCTGTATCTGATTCGAATCAGATTTCCATCATTGTAATCTACCTCGTTAGTCAGGCGTTTTGAATGGTGATTAGAAACCACTAGCTTAGATTAGAGGGAAGCCATCGAGAACCTCCTATACAAACTCTTGTATTGTTTCCCAGTAGTAGGATTAGGTATCAGAGTTGGAGGTTGATGAGATCGGAGACTCAATCATGGTTCGGTCTCACATATTGTAATGAACATTCCACCATTAATAAAAAAGAACAGATTTTTCTGTTTACCAATTTTTGTGTAATGGATGTTTAGTTTTGAATGTCATTCGTATGCATTTTTACTGTATATGTATGTTAGAAATCATCTGTAGGGATAGAATTATAATTCTCTATCTGTGAGTGTGTTGAATTAGTTCTGGTTGTTTAGGCTAAGTGCAAGGAGTGCGCGACGGAGAGTTGAAACTATGTGAGTCGACGCAAGGAGTGAGTGTCTAAACTCATTTGAGTCATAAGAGAAGTTTCCAGGAAGGCACACCAGAACAATTCACAACATCGGAGGGGAAATTCAAGGTTGTTGAATACCTTGGAGAGAAATTTTGCGTGGGAGAAAGCATAGCGTAGAGTTATTGAATACTCTAGGAGACTCTGCCAGGAGGGCATTGAGCAAATGTGAGTGCACATAGAACCATCACATTCTGGAGTGTTAGAGATGTTGAGAGAATCCCAGGGTTGTTGAACACTCTAAGGAAGGAAGGCTTTGCATGTGTGCATCGAGCAAGGAAAGGAGATGCCTTAATAATTCTTGAAGGGCTCAGGTAGAAGTCGCCAAGAGGCTGAGACGAGCGCAAGGAGTGCACCAAGGATAAGGTAAGTTAATATTACAATATCAGAAGGAAGGGCATTAAGTTTTCAAGAGTGCACTAGAAGGTTCGTTGAAGGACGGGAAAAGAGCTGAGAACCACGAAGGTTTCAAGTCGAGCAAAGTCACAGGAGAATTAGCACAAAACTCTACAAGGGAGCATAGAAAGGTCGAGAAAAGTCTAAGTCTTGGGAAGAAATAGTGCTAAGTGAGCACAAGGAGTGAGGACTTGCCGAAATCTCGAAGGAAGGCAGAATCCTCCATCATTGGGAGGAGATAGATGGAAAGAGATCAGGAGATCTGGGGGTTAGAGCTCCGGAAGGTTTGCCAAGAATGAACAGAAATATTTAAGTCGTGAAGGGTGGTTTGAATCTAGACCGTTGGATCTAGGAGGGACACGTGGAAGCGATCCACAGATTTCAGAGGTGTAGCACTCCAGAAGATATATGAGGAGAACAACGAGAGACTCCTGAAGGCCAGAGTCTGAATAGATCGCAACCATCAATCTTAAGGAAGAATGGAGACCGTTGATCCTTGCGCCAATGTGAGTTCTCCGATTCATAGTTTGGGAACATAGGATTTGGTTGTTGTGGGAAGAGCCGAAGCCCGAAGCACTTTTCGCGGTTTAGCCTCAGGACACAGCCCAAGGTCATATGATAGAAAGGGCCTAGCACAGAGAACAAGTGTTGTCTCTAACTTTCTTTGAAGGGCTAAGAGGAGAGCCACGAGGTTAAGAGGACCCACACTTTGGAGAAAGAGGGACATGTGACAAATCACATTTGTTTCCATGAAGGAGCTAAAGAGTCAATTAGACTCAAGTGTTTGAATGATCCTAGACTAGGAGGTCGCACAACCCTGAAGGAGAAAGGGAGGGGTTATGCACCAGGTGGTATCAGAGCCACAAAATTGATTTATGTAGGCAGGAGAGACAGAGTGAGATGCAACAATAGATGTTAAAGAGGTTGTTGAGATATACCGAAAGCCTCAGTGGAGAGGGAAAGAGATATGGTAGAGGTCTTGTAGATTTCTATGTGGGAAATGAGAAGGGGTCAGGTGATATCATAAACTACTAGGAGAGCAGAGGAGGCATCCCAATTTTCCAGGTGGGCAAGGGATAAGAGATGAACTCAGCCGAGAGTTCATGTCAACAAGGGGTGTTGATAGATGGAGGGGAGGTGAAATAAAGGCCTCATCCATATGAATACTCGTGTGGAGTTGTGAGCTACGTGAATGAAGATGATGAGAAGTTGAAAACTTCCATCACAAAGGAGAAGGATCAGAGGAGCATTATAGTCATTGGGGGAATCCAGATATTCCTTCCAAGTAGTGGAGGAGAGGCTAGCATAGGTGTTGCAGATACTGTCATGGAGGAGAAGGAGCGGATACTGAAGCCTTCCCCAATGAAAGAGGAGCACCCGATTGAGTTATTCACTCAGTGGGAGATGGAGTTGAAGATACTGGAGGATTGGTTGGATAGTCTAGAGCCAAGAGGTGGCTGCCATGAGATAGCCATGCCAGAAGATACATACCATCACGAGTTGCAACTGGAGGAAGATGGAATGGAACCAGCCAAAGAAATGGCAGGAGTTAGTCTATCAGAGGAGATAGTTGAACATCAGTTCAGTGACGAGACTGCGAAATTGGAGTCTAAACCAAAGGCCAGTCAGTGTCATAAAGGATGAAAGTAGCATAGGATGATCTACCCATGGAGCAACACAAAGAGTTGCAGCTGAGCAAACTGCACAAGGAGAACCAACCGATGAAGCGGTTGGAGGAAGCCGTAGAGGAGATAAGGAAGTTGAGGTTGAGGTTGGCAGAAGAAGTTTTCAGCAAGGAGAAGTTGGATAGAGGAGAGCCTGCACGAGCAACAGGGGAGATGCAGAAGCAATAGCAGTGAAGCAGAGGAGCAAAAGGACAACTCTGGGAGAAATTTTGGGATCCAGGAGGATTTCGACGGAGCTGGGAAGCTCATGAGCAGGAGCTCATGAATTTTCGTAGCCGTGGAGTATGATGCAGGATCATCACTCCACCTCAGTACACGCCATCTGATTAGCACGATTGGTGCGCATTCAAGGAGGGAGAGGCACCTCCCTCTCATTTTTCCTTCGAAAGTTTAAAATGTAATTAAGGAAATTAATGTTGTCAAGATGGTAGAGCCAAGTTTTTCCTTCGCACAAGTTGTAGATGAGGTCACCATTTAAGTGGTTGACTGTAGGAGGGATCTATATCCGATTCAGATCAGATTTCCATCATTGTAATCTGCCTTGTTAGTTAGGAATTTTGAATGGTGGTTAGACACCACTAGCTTGTCTTAGAGGGAAGCCATCAAGCCCCTCCTATATAAACTTGTGTATTGTTGCCCAATAGTAGGAGTAGGTAGCATATTTGGAGGTTGATGAGAGTCGAGACTCAGTCCTGGTCCAGTCTCGCATATTGTAATGGACATTCCACCATTAATAGAAAAAGAACAGATTTTTCTGTTTACCAATTTCTATGTAATGGATGTTTAGTTTTGAATGTCGTTCACATGCATTTTTACTGTAGATGTATGTTGGAAATCGTCTGCAGGGATAGAATTATAATTATATATCTATGAGTGTGTTGAATTAGTTATGGTTCTGTAGGCTAAGTGCAAGGAGTGAACGGCAGAGATTTGAAACTCTGTGAGCCAACGCAAGGAGTGCATGTTTGGACTCATTCGATTCAGAAAAGAAGTTGCCAAGAGGGCACACCAGAACAATCCACAGCCTTAGAGGGGAAATTCAAGGTTGTTGAATACCTTGGAGAGAAAGTCTGGGTGGGAGAAAGCGTAGCGCGGAGTTACTGAATACTCTGGGAGACTTTTCCAGGAGGGCATTGAGCAAGTGTGAGTGCGCATAGAACCAACACATTCTTGAGTGTTAGAGACATTGAAAGAATCCCATGGTTTTTGAACACTCTGAGGAAGGAAGGATTTGCAAGTGTGCATTGAGCAAGGAAAGGAGATGCCTTAATAATTTTGGAAGGGCTCGGGTAGAAGTCGCAAGGAGGCTGAGACGAGTACAAGGAGTGCACTAAGGAGAAGTTAATTTCATCTTACAAGATCAGGAGGAAGGGAGTTAAGTTGTCAGGAAGGCACCAGAAGGTTCACTGAAGGACGAGAAAAGAGCCGAGAACCTCGACGGTTTCAATCCGAGCAAAGTCGCAGAAGAATTAACACAAAAACCTATAGGGAGAGCAGAGAAAGGCTGATAACGGTCTAAGTCTTGGGTAAAAATAGTGTTAAGTGAACACGAGGAGTGAGGACTTGCCTAAATCCCAAATGAAGGCATAATCGTCCATCATCAGGAGGAGATGGGTGGAAGAGATCAGGATATCCGGAAGGTTTTCCAAGAATAAACAAAAATCTTCGCGAAGTTGCAAAGGGTGGTTTGAATCCATACTGTTGGATCTAAGAGGGATGTGTGGAAGTGATACTGACATTTCGAAGGCATAGCACTCCGGAAGATATCTGAGAAGGACAGCAAGAGACTCCTAAAGGTCAGAGTCTGAATAGATCACAATCGTCGATCTTAAGGAAGAACGGGGACTGTTGATCCTCATGCCAATGTGAGTTCGTTAATTCGTAGTTTGGGAACATAGGAGTCAGTTGTTGTGGGAAGAGTCGAAGCCCAAAGTGTTTTTCATGGTTTATCCCTGGGACACATCCTGAGGTCATGTGATAGAAAGGGCCTGGCATGAAGAACAAGTCCTGCCACTAAATTTCTTTGAAGGGCTAAGAGGATAGTCATGGGGTTAAGAGGACCTGGACTTTGGAGAAAGAGGGACCTATGAAAAATCACATTTGGTTCCAGCAAGGAGCCGAAGATTCAATTAAACTTAGGTATTTGAACGATCCTAGACCGGGAGGTCACGCAACCCTAGAGGAGAAGGGGAAGGGGTCTACACCAATTTGGTCCATAACATGGGCTCTAACCTCCACCTCAATCTCTTCATCTTCCTTATTTTTCACTTTCATAAATGAATAATGGAAACGATGGCCCGCCTCCCAAGACTCAAAGGCTTCCCTGGTGTTCACGACTAGCCCTTGGGATGAAGAATTTGTCTCTTTCCTCTACACCCCCTGATCTCTCTCCCTATCCCTCATTCCCAATTTCCTATCCATCCTAGAATTGACAAGTTCCCTAAAATTCCAAAAAGACTTTAACCAAATGCTTCCTCTATGACCTTCACACATTTTCCACGTAGTTCACTTCCCAATATTTCTTCTTACCTAGATAAACATTGACCTATGTCTTTCCCTTTTCACCACAGTATTTGCCTCTCTAATTTTCCTTGTCTCTCTAATTATGGGTAAGATTTGAATTCTCAGACTCTAGTCACCTCGTGGAAGGCTTGACAAGTAAATTGTAGCTAACCAGAGCTCATTATACCTACATAATATACCCATTGTATAATTTCCCTCGAGAAGTTGCCACCCCTCAAGCCAATTAAATAGAATTAGTACCATCATGACTAGAGTTGTCGACCCAACCTTCATTTCTCCATTATTCCTTTGATTTCTCTCATTACTCCCGCAATAAAATCTCCACTTCAGCATCATCAAGTGAAGCATCCTTCCTCTGTGAAAACTACTACTTGACTTAATGCTCTTTTTCATTTCCATATTTTACATGCGTAGCACCAAACTCTCCACTCCTATACCTTACAAATGTTAGCCTTCCTATCTAATTACTTAGTGGCCCTACCTCTAAGCGACCCATAACACTTGTCAAGTCATCCTCCTAGGACCCTGCTTGGGTGTGTTGAGATTTGACTAGTGTCACCCCATTTGTGAGAAAACATATTTTTTAAAATGGTTAGTTTTGAATTTAAAAAATGCATGTATCCCCTTGCTTTGAGATTTTTTCACAATTTTTCATTGTTTTCACTATTATTATTTATTTTTCGCATTTTTAGGGTTTTTTTCTTTCTTTTATGATTTTGTTTACAACATCATAAATATTTTAGGCCATGGATTAAAAAATGTTGCAATTTTTAACCCAAAAATATGTCGGCATGTTTTACAGACAACGTATTCTTGTCATTGATGGCAAGTACAACAACAACAATGGCTTGAGTACAGGAAGAATGTGCCAGGCGGGCACCAGAAGTATTTTGGGAAGACGCAGCAGAGCAAGCTCGATAAGATAAGAAGAGATAGTGTAGAGTATGCGTGTTTGTCATTGATGGAAAAGATCATGACCAGCAGTGCAGGGATAATGGCATGGCAATGGCAAGTTCAACAAGTGATCGTTGGATCCCATTCAGAAGCGTAAACTCCAGGATTCAAGGAAGCAACTCATGACATAAAATCGCGAAATGTGAAACCACGACTTAATCTCCATTTCAGAGTTTTGGATACCGAGAGTTGAAGGTGTCTAGGACACTCACGACAAGAATGTCGAAATCGCTAAATGCGAAACCACGACTTAATATGAGTCATTGATCAAAGGGAGATTGTGGACCGTTGATCTGACTCCATTTCGGATTTTCAGATACCAGGAGTTGGAGGTGTCAAGAACACTCATGACAAGAATGACAAAATTGCGAAATGTGAAACCACGACTTAATCTGATTCATTGATCAAAGGGAGATTGTGGATCGTTGATCTGAATCCATTTCAGAGTTTCGGATACTGAGAGTTGGAGGAGTCAAGGAAGCAACTCACAGCAGGAACTCACGATATGCGAAATCACAAAAATATTTGCACCGTCGAACCATCAAGATTGTGGACTGTTGATCTGAACTCTTCATCACAGGAGTCCTGAAGTTGTGAAATGTGAAACGCCGAAAATTTCGGGGTTCGTGACTTGGAGTGTCAAAACACTTCAGCACAGAAATGCCTAAACACCAAAATGTGAAATGCCAAAAATTTTAGGGTTCATGACTTGGAGTGTCGAAACACTTCAACACAGAAATGTCGAAACGCTGAAAATTTCGGGGTTCGTGACTTGGAGTGTCGAAACTCTTCACCACATAAATTTTGAAACACCAAAATGCGAAACGCCAAAATACCTTTTGGTGTAGGTTGTGGTCACTGTCAATGGTCATGTGAGAGGGAGGATCTAGCACCAAGCTAAGCTCCTTTTCGGCAATTGTAACATGAAGAGTCGAGACTCTTCACCGCAGGAATGCCAAAATGTCGAAATGTCGAAATGTGAAATGTGTGTTCAGAATTGGCCCCTGGTCATATACTATGATCACATCAACAAAGGCTCAAGGGAGGGGCTAGCACAAAGCCAATCTCCATTTCGGAGATCACGACTTGGAGAGTTGAGATGCCTCACAACAGGAATTGTCGAAATGTGAATCGTGAAAGTGTCTTTTGAACAGGCGTGTGGTCACCACCTGAGGCCACATGTGAAAGGAAAGGTGAAAGGTGCCAAAGGCATAAGACTTAAGAGGTTCACAGTGTAACTTCCAGAAACCACTGATTGTTTCTGCACAGAAAAATCAAAGAGGCCTCAGTGTGATTGCCAGAGGAGCTGAAGAGTCTCAAGGCATCTGCCAGTGGAATGAAGACTGTTCATAGAGGTGATTGATAGATGGAAGAGCATTGAAGCCTGTAACTACAAGAGAGAGGATGAGATAAACTATGATAGAGAAGACGAAGAGTCTCGACTACTAGATAGGCTAAGGAATCTCAGCATAGCACCCAATGATGATGAACGCATGGGTATAACCGCCAGAAAAGATGAGGAATTTCCATGATGATCAGGAAGAGGACTCAACACGAGGAGAACATGTAGAACAGATAGAGTGTGTTGATGCTCGAGGGAGTGAAGCGATGGCAACGTGGAGTGGCAGTGAATATCCCGATGTGGAGAACAATGGTGGGGTGTAGAGCATGCAGAAGCATTGTGCATATAGTATGCACAAGGTGCACATAGACTATAAGAATGAAGAATAAAGAAGATATGAGTGTTGTTGTTGAGATTGATTCAGGCGTGTAGAAGGAGGCAGTGTGCAGCAGCTGAAATACACAGAAGAGGAATGGTGCATTGAATGGACATGGCACACAGAGCATAAAAGGAAAAAGAACAGAAAGCACAAGGCATGTGTGCAGGAAGACAGTGAGGCAGATAGAGAAAGGCAGTGTAGCAGAACAGTGATGAGACTGGTAAGCCATTGATGAACATTATATCATTGTAATAAGTTTCAGTAGTAAAGATTGATATTTCAGGGTGGTAGGGAGGTGCTAGAACACAGGGAGTTGTACCTTCCATCTGGTTGCAGCCAAAGAAACCAGGGTGGTAGGGTGGTGCAAGGGAGAACATTGGTTCTCTGATATACAAGTCGGTGCCTGTGTAACTGGAAGTTGGTGCTTCCATCCATTTGGTGCTAGAACTCTTAGGAAGTTGGTGCTTCCATCCAGTTGGTGCTGGTACTCTTAGGGAGTTGGTTCTTCCTTCTAGTGGGTGCTAGAGAAACCAGGGAGTTGGTGCTTCCTTCTAGTGGGTGCTAGAGAAACCAAGGAGTTGTTGCTTCCTTCTAGTGGGTGCTAGAGAAACCAGGGAGTCAGTGCTTCCTTCTAGTGTGTGCTAGAGAATCTAGAGAGTTGGTTCTCTCAGCAAGTAGTAGCTTGCAAAACAGAGGTTGTAGCCTCATTATGAGTTGGTTCTCATAAGTATGATAATGTACAGAATGTAAAGATTACTTATCATATAAAGAAGAAGAGGTTTTTACCCTTATGGGTTTCCTCAGGAAATATCTGTCTCTGTGTATCTCATATGTGTGAACGATGTTGAATGCTCTATTGCTTACTTCCCTGAATTATTGTGATTGTCATTGAGTGCTCTGTAAAGAGTTTAAAATAAGCACAATTGTTTAAGCACGGTGACAACTGATTCACCCCCC
>ML785785.1:66847-78620 GCA_009831015.1 Picea engelmannii | reverse complement strand
GCAGGAAGACAGTGAGGCAGACAGAGCAGGGAAGTGTAGCAGAACAATGATGAGACTGGTAAGCCATTGATGAACATTATATCACTGTAATAAGTTTCAGTAGCAAAGATTGATATTTCAGGGTGGTAGGGAGGTGCTAGAGAGGATTGTTGTCCTCAGAGGTTCAAGTGGGTGCTTGAACACAAGTGGGTGCTTGAGGTTCAAGTGGGTGCTTCCATCTGGTTGCAGCCAGAGAAACCAGGGTGGTAGGGTGGTGCAAGGGAGAACATTGGTTATCTGATATACAGGTCAATGCCTGTGTAATTGGAAGTTGGTGCTTCCATCCAGTTGGTGCTAGAACTCTTAGGAAGTTGGTGCTTCCATCCAGTTGGTGATGGAAATCTTAGGAAGTTGGTGCTTCCATCCAGTTGGTGATGGAACTCTTAGGGAGTTGGTGCTTCCTTCTAGTGGGTGCTAGAGAAACCAGGGAGTCGGTGCTTCCTTCTAGTGGGTGCTAGAGAATCTAGAGAGTTGGTGCTCTCAACAAGTAGCATCTTGCAAAATAGAAGTTGTAGCCTCATTATGAGTTGGTGCTCATAAGTATGATAATGTACAGAATGTAAAGATTACTTATCATATAAATAAGAAGAGGTTTTTACCCTTTATGGGTTTCCTTAGGAAATATCTATCTCTGTGTATCTCATATGTGTGAATGATGTTGAATGTTCTATTGCTTACTTCCCTGCATTATTGTGATTGTCATTGAGTGCTCTATAAAGAGTTTAAAATAAGCATAATTGTTTAAGCACGGTGACAACTGATCCACCCCCCCCTCTCACTTGTCCAACAATAGAGGGGGATTCTACTAATAGCACCTCTTTCTGATTTGAGATTTGATTTTAAGTTTTTGGTCATAAGGGTATCGATTGTCAAGACCATGGACATCAAAGTTGTAATTTTGAAAAAAGTAAAAGAGGGGGAGTGCTAATAAGAGCATAATTTTTCAATTATGGGGTATATTTTAATCTTTTTGTTGCAATGATGTAGGTCGTTAAGTTCATCCTTTCAAAAAAATTGTAATTTTGACCCAAAGAAAAAAAACGGTGCGTCCATTGGTGCCACTTTTTGAATTGAGGGTTTATTTTAATATTTTTGTTAACAATAATATGAGGTTGTTAATTCCATGGTTTCAAAAGGTGGTACTTTTATCCCCCAAAAAATGTGTTACCAATAGCACCATTTTTCAAAATAAAGGTAAAAACAACAACTAAATGCAACCTCTAAAAAATTGAGAACTCTAGAGGGTTCTTTTCAAGTTGATAATTATGTATCTTAGATTTTTAATCCATTGACCAATTGGATTGGCATTGGTCTTGGAAATACACCATCCCTTAAACTTTAAAGAACATCTTGAACAAACTTCTTTAGGGCTTCCCCCCTTGTGCTAGAAAAACATTGACCTAAAATGAGATGAAGAGTTGTTGTGGTGACAACAGGCAACCTTATTAAGTGCTTATAGGGTTGTACTTCATTCAAGGACTTGGATATATTTGAGTGCAAGGCTTAGAGGTAACATAAGGGAAGAAATAAAGGATATAGCGAGTGTAAGAATGAAGATTCAAATACAAGCAAGAAAGAATTTAGTAAGGTGAAATGTTTCAGGGGTCACCAAAAGAGACAATATGTCAACCAATGTCTAAAGAAGAAGGGGAGGCCAGTAAATAGAAACAATTTGTGAGTACAGGTACTATAGTAGGAGTGGATGAGTTATCATACCAACTTGAGAACATCTTTCCCATGCTCTCTTGTTTAATTTCTAACACTATACCAAGTGTTGGATCGTATGTATAAAATGGGGCATCAAGACTCTATGACTTATGATAAGAAACGTTTCAACAAGTTTTCGGAGAAAAAGAGAGGAATGAGCATGGAGTTGGATGATAATTCCACTTATATTGTGAACGGATTGGGCCCCATCTCCTTATGGATGTGATCAAATGATATTATTGTTTTAAATAATGTTTTATTTTTTCTTGGTTTGAAGAAAAATCTCCTTTCAAGTTCTTGTATGGAAGATATTCAGTGGTGAATTATATTTGAAGGATACCAATGCACTACCAACTATTGTAATTTAGCTAGTCCGAGGACATTGGCTAAATGTGTTCAAGTTGTTAGCCTTTACAGGTTGGTCATTGACCCTATTTCACTTTTCCATTCTAGTGGGAAGCTAGATGAGCCTTTTAGTCTTGAGGAGGCATATGCAAAGCATGTGTGGTGGGATGTTATGGAGACATGATTCTTGAATTATCTCATGGAGAGGGAACTGACTTTGATATTACTCTTGCTTCATTTTTTTATCGGAAAGAAAGAGGTGACCATGTTGAGTTTGTTTCTTAAATTTCCAAAGGTTTTAAGGTCCATGAGCGAGATAGCCATGATTAAAATTCGTTGATATCCTTGCATGGGTTATTTTTTGTAACATAAGCCTTGTAATTCAAGGTGGATGGAATTTGTGCAGTTGTCCATCTTTGAAATTTTGATATATCCAATCCACTTGTCTTGGTCTTTTATCGAGATGTGATTATCTTTGCAAGATGTCCGAATTAACTTAGGATGTGGTGTCCAAATAGTTTACCATGTGATGTTTTCCTAAGGGATGATAGAGTTTGGAAGGTTAATGATGATATAGTGTTATGTTCCTTCAAATTCACAAGTGATTAATGCTCTTGGAGGTTCAAGATGTTGTGATAACATCCTATTTTGTCAAATATAGTGAAACTTCCACAACTTACAAGATCTACATTCCAACATAACGAAAAACTCTAGTGAGCCAAGATATAAAGTTTCATGAGGATGTGAGGTCCTCTTGTTCATAGATTTCTCCTTTATAGATTGAAGGGAGTGAGGATGTTGATGTTCCAGAATCGTATTCAAAGGTTAGATTAGAATCAAATCTAGATGTATATGAGGAGAGCATGAGGATGGATATGCTTTCATCTTGTACTTCAGCACACAAGAGCACCCATAACTTAGGTGAGGGAAGGTATACCTCTTAGAAAATATGCTAACCATATTGTATTAACTACTTCCATTTGTGATCCTTCCAATTACTTTGATGAGGTCAGGTGTGATGTCTTGGTGGAACTAAATGATGTTTGGGTAATTGTTAATTTCTAGGAACCAACGGTTGGTTTTGAGACTATAGCAAGTTAAAATTTGCATATGCTAGGTTTTTTTAAGATGCAAGGGGAGTACATTGGTGTTGGTGAAAACACTTTTCTCTTAAAGAGAGAGTGTTATATTTCAAGGTTAATATGAAAGTGTTTACACCATGATTAGAGGTGTTTCAAGTGATATGGGGTGCATGGTGTGATGATTACCCTTGGTTGTATAGTGATGGGCATACACATTGGAGATAGCTTGTTCATAGATTGGCATATGTTGACTTGATGCTTATATGGCACACTTCCTTAAGGGGTTGAGACACATGTAGTTTGGTGACTTCTTCATGGGGTGTGCACATGGAGGTTGGTTTCTTTCTTGGGAGGATGACTCACTTTGTAGGAGGAGAAATGGACATCTTGGAGGAGAGAATTGAGCCCTAAATGGCATGGGGACACTTGGTTTCTTGCATGAAGGCTTTCCCTTGACTTGAGGACACTTAGGTTCAGTAGATACCATGCAGGTGTGTGGACCTGTAGGTACGCATGACCTAGGAGGGAGCATTGGAGCATTAAAGGTCATTAGAATAGTGTTGAACACATCTAATGAAGCACTCTACCTTGGACCCTTGCTTGTTGGGCGTACTCACCTTGGAGCTCGGCATGTATCACCTAGAGTTGGAGCGCTTCACATGTGGGCCTATCTATTGTTTAGTTATGTTAATTGTTGTTGACTAAGTCCACTTGGTATTCTTGGTCTCTGTCAACATTCATATAAACAAAGGAAGGAAATATTATTTCCATAATATTCAGTATAGTTCCTATCATGTAATCACATGCTTGTATTATAGATGTGAGAGCTAGATGGAACTAGTGTCTCTCTACTTTTCTTCTACATTTTCTCTCTTTAACTTAAGTGCTAAGGTTCCTAAGGGAATTTCAATGGAAGACTAGGGTTAGGGATTCACCCTAAGGAGACAAAGAATATTAGGGTTTGGGATAAACCCTAGAGGAGAAAAGTAGAATTTAACTTGTAGCTCTTGTGAAAGAACAAGACTAAGGTTTTGTGGCATTTGGAAACCTTACTCTATTTGGTGTACCTATTATGGAGAAGTGAGAAGGAGACATTATTGTACACTTGTGGGATGCAAATGTAGGTTCCAATAAAGACTCTCCCATTTTGATACTGACTTGTTGAAGATGTTTGGTGGAGTGATCATATTTTATTAAGAGTGATTCCTAGCTAGGAGTTGGTGGCTAGGGTTTTCATATGATTTCCCTAACTAGGGTTTGTAGAGCTTGAATTGTACCAATGTAAAGTTGTTAGTATGTACATTTTTCTTCATCTCTTATATGCATATGAAGTGTTTCAACTATCCAAATATCGTGTACTTTCATATTTGAATTGTATTTATGTTATCTTCTCGATTTGGTAGATTCTAGCGCTGGTTATGCCGGTTGATTTGAAAAAACATAAAATTGAATTATTTAAGTGATTTAACACATATCTAGAAGACAAAGGAGTAGATTATTATTGTTATAATATGTTGTAATAATAATTTTCAAATATGTTATTTGTTTGGGAAATGTTCATTAAACATTATAGCTTTGTGGCATTGAAATACACTTTATTGGTATTTAGTTTCTTGGGCTCTCATGCGAAATTTGGTTGTTATAATATTTAGACACTTAGGAGTTGGTTAAGATTAACTTGGTCTAATATTTTTTTAGGTAAAAGTGTATTTCTTTAGTATGCATTTGTAGTTATGTAATTCAATGGTCATGATATGTTCTAGAAATATAGTGATCCAATGACTCATATTCTCCTCAATACTAACGATTGTAT
Source organism: Picea engelmannii (assembly GCA_009831015.1). Lineage (NCBI taxonomy): Eukaryota > Viridiplantae > Streptophyta > Pinopsida > Pinales > Pinaceae > Picea > Picea engelmannii. Next base: position 73,634 of record ML785785.1, on the reverse strand, counting down.
TGATTTCTGGATTAACACATGATTTCTCCAGCATCTCTATTTAAAGAGCATGGAAGGTCATTTGATAAATATAGATTATGAGAAACTCTTGTGTACAATATTTTTATTTTGTAGTAATTTGTTCCCTCAAATGGTCGTAAGCTTGAGCCATGGACTATTTTCATCTTTGAGGGTTTTAACAACATAATATACTAGTGCATTGATCTTTGATCAACCTGTGTGAGTGGTTTATTAAGGTGTTTGTCCTTTGTGGAAACAACCTATCTTGTTGAACGTGCTATCAAAACCTGTTTGAATAATTGCTCCCATTGTTGATCAAGATCTTGAACCTGTGTCACCGCATGCATCAAAATATATCTAGGTTTTGTTATTTCTATTCATTTTTGGATTGTGTTGGTTGTTCCATTGTGTACAAAGAGCTTCTTTAGCTAGAAACATTTTTTATTTCACTCAAAAAGATTTTTGTTTCCCAGGATACAACCTTTTTTAATCAAATTTGGAGGTATAAAGTTTCATTACACCTTTTAAATTATTTTTTACCGAGCTTATATGTCATTTTTTTGTTTATATTCCTAGTTACCAACTCTTTCATGTCTTTCTATGATGTGTTTTGTGTGATTTATGCGAGCTCAACAAATCAAAAAAAGAAAGAAAACTTCCACTTTCCAGGAAAACTAACCGACATCTAACTCCATAATTATTAAGTTTCATTTTTAAAAAATTTGGTTTATTTTTGTGTGTAGACGTGTTGAAATTTGTTGCAGAAAAAATAAGCGCTTTTGAGGTAAGCACACGCTTCAAGGCAAAAGTAAAAAAAATTAAAAAACCCTATCCTCCTTCGTAAAATTTGATATATATTTTGTATTAGTTCACTTAGTTAAATTTTACTTTATTTAATAATAGGTCTTGAATTCAAGTACTTCTTTTCATTAAGTTATTTTTTGAAAAAGTTCATGCAACTTTGAGTTATCTCATAATTTTATTGTAAAGTGCATTTCACTTAAATTATAAAAGTGAATCATTGTAAAGTAACTTTATTGTTATTTTAAAGTTACTTTTTGTATAAAACTTTAATTTATAAAGGAATTTCATTGTAAAAGTGATTCTCATTTGTTTTATAAAAGTGGGTCACTTTGTAAGTAACTTATTTGTAAAAGTAAGATTATAGGCAAAGATAGGAAGGGAAAATAAAATTATTCAACAACCTCATTGTGCATTCATCACCATGTGGGCGAACCTCTAGCTACTACATAGCACCTTGGTTAAATTTTATGAATTTATTAAAATGGCATAACTTTGACATCCAAAGTCTGTTTTTAGAGTCATTATTTTTAAACTGTCTATGTTTTTAGAGTTTTTCATTCATATAGTCAATTCCATCTTTTGAATCCATGTTACCTTTATATTTTAATATAGCTAGTCCAAGTGATCTTTTGCTTAGCAGTAACAATTACTTCTCATGGAAATCCCATCAAGAGGATGTACTGTGAAGTAAATGACTTTATCAGATTACCTTGGAAAAAGAAAAATCCCCCATTGATGTTGCAAAGAAAACCAAATGGAAAACAAAAATGATGAAGAACGTGAATTAATCGGAATGTCCATTTCTAGCGATTTATGGTTTCACCTTCAAGGAATTGATGACCCAGATGAATCTTGGGATGAGGGGGAAGCTATATTTGGTAAACATAATGAAATTCAATACCACCAAGGTGAAAATCAAATAATTTCTATAAATCCCAATGATTTCTCTTGCATTAAAGATTATCTATCCAAGTTCAAAACACTCAAACTTATACTTAGAGAGTGTAAAATAGAAATGAAGGATAACCGATGTATATATGTTATTCTTGTTAAGCTTGGTAGTGCATACTCTATTTTTGTATCTACTTTTCACTCAACAAGAGAATCTCTATGGAATTCTTACATAGCACCCTCTCTTGAGTTCTTTTGTGATTCTCTTATTAGAGAGAAAGATAATCTCTCACATCTTGGAGTGATAACATTGCAGGTACATCTAAAAAATATTTAGTATCTCAAAAGAATGATAAATACAAGCATCTAAAGAAGCAACACTCTCACAAAAACAAGCAAAACAAGGGTCTTGAACCCTCTTAGCTAGTTTCTACTCCCAATGGTGACAAAGGACCAAAATCAAAAGTAAGTAGACTTATAGACATTGCATCGTTTCTGGGTGGAATGGTCATTTAGAGTCTAAATGATTTAAAATGATGGAAACCTTAGAAGTAGCAATGAAAAATCACAACATCAATCTTGATTCTTATTCTTTTAACTCTCCCTCTTGTGAACATGCACTTCATGTTTCTGGTTTTTCTTGCAATGCAAAATCCACTTCTTCTAATGAGTGACTTATTGATTATGGAGAGCCTTATCATGTGGCTAAGGATAAAGCCATGTTTTCTTCTCTTAATGAATGTAACACCAAACAAATATTTGTTGGTGATGATAAATCTCTTAGTGTTGTAGGTTCTAGAACAATTTAGTTGGATTATAGTCATTTTAATGATGTATTGTGTTCCAAGTCTCTCTTGCAACCTTCTATCACTATATCAAATCACTCATTGAGGTGAAGGTAAAACAATAGAGTTTTCTAATCACCAAGTTGTAATCAAGGATTTACAAGATCCTAAACATGTTCTAACAACTAGAATTGTTTATGATATTACTAAATTGTACAAATTTGACAACTTTAGGTCATCTTTTCCATCAATATTTATTGTCCATAGCAAAGACTTGATCAAACTTTTGCCTGAGCACTTTTTCCATATAAACTATCTCTCAATGTAGCAACTATGTAATCAAAATATGGCAATTGGTCTTCCTCTCATTTTTTTAGAGATGGTGGATATGTTCCCAACAAACATCATCAATATAGTTTTGAAAAACATGCCACTTAGCATGATGTGATCCCCTTGCAGCGGGTTCATGGTGATTTGTGTGGTTTGTTTTCTTCTCCTTCTTTCTCTAGGTGCAATCATTTCTTAACTTCCATTGATGAATTCTCCAAGTGCACTTGGGTTTGTTTCTTGAAACTGAGTGAATTTTTTGATATGTTTTGGCCTACAAGGTTGTTGTAGAAAAACAATTTGGAAATCAACTACAGAGGTTAAGAAAAAATAATGCAAATGAATATGTTAACAACAAATTTACAATGTATTGTACTACATGGGTTATTCAAATGCAACATACTGTTCCATATACACCACAATAAAATGGTGTTGTTTGGAGAAAGAATCAAACATTAAAGGAAATGGAAAATTATATGATCCAATCTAAGGGATTAAATCTTCATTTTTTGGGCGGAAGCCTTTAATTATGTCAACTACATAGTAAATTGCACTCTCACAACGAATTTAAAAAATATAACACTGGAAGAAGCATGTGGTAACATTAAACCATATGTAATCCACTTTCATGTGTTGAGTAATAAAGTATATACTCACATTCTTGATTAGAAAAGTAAAGCATTACAACCTAAAGGTGAGAAGTGAATTTTTATTAGATATCTAAAGATATCAAAGGTTATAGACTTTTTCAACCTCATTCCAATGAAATTATTATTAGGAGAGATGTTAAGTTTGATAAAAATCTCCTAGCATACAATCCTAATTTAGCATTTGTGCCATCTTAGGCTTGTGAGCCATCTTTGACGTTTGTACCATATTTGCCTCCAAACTTTTTTGTTAGTGACCCTATTCTAGTTTCTTCTTTAGATGATGACAATGAGGATGAAAATCCACCTCCGCATGCTCACCTTCCTCCATTTGAGTCCATTGAACATGAAACTACAATAGCACCATAGATTCTAAGATGGTTCTGTACAATAAGCAAAGAAAATGGTAATCTTCCCAATAATCCTACAGATTGGAATTGTACATGCTCATAGTTCCAGCGAACCTCCTCTCTTTTTTCTCAAATTTCTAAGACTCATGATCCAAAAAAAATTGTAGAATCTTTTAGCCATCCAAATTGGGAACATTTAATGAACAATATCGTTTCTTAATGGAAAATGATACTCGAGATCTTGTACCTCTTCTAAAAGGAATACAATTTGTTAAATGTAAATGCGTGTATATAACTAAATATGTGTCAAATAAAAGTGTTGAAAGACATAAGTCTTGGTTAATTGCCAAAGAATTATCTCAAGTTGAAGGAATTGACTATAATGAAACCTTTTTCTCTCGTAGCCAAAATGAATTCCATCCACTTTGTTCTAGCCCTTGTTGCGTCACATAAATGGGAGGTCCATCAAAAGGATGTTAAATATTATTTCTTGCATGGGAATCCACAAGAATAAATCTACATGGAACAAACTCCTGGCTATGTTTAAAATGACTCCAGCCTTGTTTGTCACCTTAAGAAATATCTCTATGGTCTTAAGCAAGCTCCTCAGGCTTGGTATGCTAAAATGGATAGCTTTCTTCTTGACAATGGTTTTTCTAGATGTCATTTCGATCCCAATGTCTATACCAATAAAGTAGGAAACCATATCAAATAATTTTATTTATGTTGATTACCTTATCCAAAGTAATAGTGACCCTAAAATTTTAAACCATGTGAAATTTAGCCTTAAAAATGTTGATTTTTTATGTGATATGATATGTGAAATTTATGTATTATTGCAATTATGAGTGTTCCATATATAGAGAACATATGGTGACCATCCATGAAAGGATGCATTCCTTGGATAATAAATAACTACTTATTCATTATATATATTTATACCTTGTATTATAATATCATGTCATATATTATATGATATTATATATATATTTATATTTATATCTGGAAGAATGTCTTCCCGATGTTGTTCAAACATCAGGACAACATCATGAGATTGTCTCTACTATCTGGTATGATCTGGTAGAGGAGGAAAACACATTATGAGACTCAAAGGGAGCAGGTGTAACAGTCACAATACATGAGTCTAGCCATGATATGTTGAGGAATAAGGCATGGAAATAGTTCTAGTGTATGTAGAGGCACTCCTAGAGAAGAAGGAGGTACTACATCCAGAGGGAGAAGAGATTGAGTTACCTCCAGAGAAGGAGGAAGAGATACCTTCAGTTTCATATGGAACAGAGACAGAGGAGGAGGTAGCCTTCAGGAGATCTAGAGTATCTCGCATGGATATTGATAGTGAGAGACAGGAAGAGATGGTGCCTTCTCCCCCTCACCCTCCAACAGTTCAAAGGGAGACAATTGAGACTATTGATCCAATTGATCTTCTTGATCCTGTAGCTCTAGTTAATTTTTCCAAAGATATTGTAGTAGGTCGAAATAAACCTGCATGAGCTCGTCAAACTCTGCAAGAGGTAGAAGGATATGCAACTCCTAGTGGTACCTTCCAAGAGAGAAAGAGACCTCAAAGATATTCATTTTATGTCACATTTATGAGTCACATCATTGATTTTAATCCTTCATGTTATGAGGAGGCATCTAGTCATCCAGTATGGAGAGATTCCATGATAGAGGAGTATCAGTCCATCATGAATAATGATGTGTGGGATATTGTTTTGATACATGAAGGGAATTCTATAGTGGCTTCCAAGTGGATCTATAAGATCAAACACACAGCTTATGGGAGCATTGAGAAGCACACAGTGAGATTTTTTGCTAGAGGATTCTCTCAGGTGGAGGGAATAGATTATGAGGAGACATTTTCTCATGTTACTCGATACACTTCTTTCTAGACGATTATTTCCCTTGCAGCATCCATGGGTTGGAGACTACATCTAATGGATGTGAAGACAACCTTTCTCAATGAAGAGATTGAGGAAGAAGTATACATCCAGCAACCAGATGGTTTCGTGATACATGAGAAGGAGTCTCATGTGTGTCGGTTGAAGAAGGCCCTATATGGACTCAAGCAGGCACCTCAAGCTTGGTATGCAATGATTGATAGACACCTGATGAGTTTTGTTTTCAACAAAAGTGTTGTTGATCCCAACATGTACTACAAGACTATTAATGAAGAGTCCCTGATTTTGGTCCTCTACGTTGATGATTTATTCCTCACAAGTATAGAGAGCCTTATTTTTTAATGCAAGTATGTGTTGGCCTCTTAGTTTGAGATGAAGGACCTTGGTATGATGCACTATTTCTTAGGACTAGAGGTGTGGCAGAGAATTGATGATATCTTCCTGAGTCGGGGGAAGTGCACAATTGCAATATTGAAGAAGTTTGGGATGTTGAACTGTAAGCCCATGGCTACACCAATAGTGACAAATCTTAAGAAACTAAGTGTGTCTTCTTCCAATTTAGACAAGATTGATCCGACCCTGTACAGATAGCCGATTGGATCATTGATGTATCTGGTTAACACCAAACCAAATACTTTTTATGCATTGATTACACTTAGCCAGTTTATGAGTCAATCAAGAAAAACACACTGGACTGTTGCGAAGCATGTGTTGAGATACCTGTGAGGCATAGTTGGACATGGTCTGAAATATTCTTCCAGTATTGACATGAGATTGTAGGGATATACTAACTCCGATTGGGTAAGGAGAGCAACAGACAGGAAGAGAACCTCTGGGTGTTGCTTCACTTTGGATTCTGCCATGGTTTCCTGGTGTAGCAAGTCTTAAGCCCTAATATTGGCTCATTACCACTTAATTGGGGCATATTAGATTAGTAATGTTATTTTATTTAAGTCGGCTTTAGGCCATTAGTTGTAATTTAGATTAGTAATGTTATTTTATTTATGTCGGCTTTAGGCCATTAAACCTCCTAGTCTCCTATATATACCAAGGAGACATTTTCA
>ML785785.1:7619-61830 GCA_009831015.1 Picea engelmannii | reverse complement strand
AGGTTTCCCCCTCGAAGAGGCTTATTATCTGAAATTATCTCTTTTTCAAGGCGTTGAGTACTTTTCCTAAGGTTTTTCTATGCTATATTGATGTTTGGTTCTTAACAGCAAGAAACAGACTTTTGTGGCTTTGAGCATCGCAGAAGCACAGTACATTGCATTGAGTGTGGCAGTTAGCGAAGCAGTGTGGCTTCAAAAGATCCTTTCATATTTATTTGGACATGTGTTGGATTCCACCATTATTCATTGTGATAACTGGAGTTGTGTGAATCTCTCAAAGAATCAAGTGTTTCATGACAAATTGAAACACATTGAGATCAATTACCATTACATACAAAACATAGTACAGAGGAAGGAAGTACTGGTGCAATACCTTCGTACAGATGAGCAAGTTGTTGATGTTCTTACCAAACCCCTCACCAGGACAAAGTTTGAGTACTTTCGTGACAGACTTGGCATGGAAGAGAATGCCTCCCTCACTGAGAGGGAGTGTTGATGTTTGCATCTTCTTGAGAAATTCTCTAGATCGTACTCCTATTTCACTGAGCTAAGTTAATCTGTGAGGACACTTATCTGAGAGGGATAAGTGGGTTTGGGCTTATATCCCAACATCCCTTGTGGAGATCACATGAAGACACGTCCCTTGTGGAGAGCACATGAGGACACGGCCCTTATGGAGAGCACATGAGAACATGTCAAGGGAGTTGACCTTGACGTCACACACTATTGGGAGTTGACCCTAGTGTTTCTAGAGGGAGTAGCCTCTAGAAGTCCACATGGGAGTTCCATGTGTGACAGATCTTTTGCTACAATGTCCAGAGTAAACATCAGGTGGACCTTCTCCTATATTAGGTTGCAGACCAAGGGAGATAGGATGCATTTATCACAAAGGTGTACTTGTGGTAAATGGGCCCAGGCATAGTCCTTCCTTGATCATGACAAGGAATAATATGGCTTCGAGGTGCTTGAGGTGATTTCCATGTGTTAGTTAGCATCGGGTTGAAATTCACACATAGAGGTGTATCTATGGTGAATGACCCTGGTGTGGTCTTTTTCCTAGTCATGGTGATTTGAAAAGGAATGATAAAGACTCAAGATGCTAGATTATATCACATGCAGACCCAGAGTGAGCCTAATCTCAAAGACAGTCAATTGGCTCAAAGGGAGATCCATATAAGGAGTTTCCCCTCGGTTCAGGTGGGAGAGAGACATCTCCCAAGACTGACAGACATGTGTCTTGAGTCTAGGGTGAATTTTGTGTACTTCAAATACAAGCTTTGGCATGATGAAGAATGACTCCCTCGTTGAGAGGGAGTGTTGATGTTTGGACAACATCGAGAAGACATTATTCCATATATATATATATATATATATATATATATATATATATGTAATAATGTCTTCCCAATGTTTTCCTAACATCAACAAAAGAAATTTGAAATGATAGACTTAAGTTCTGTGCATTATTTTATTGGAATCCAAGTACTAAAAAACAACCCCATCTCCCTTCCAGTCTGTGGAGTAAAACTTTTTGCCACATGTACTACACCCAAGTAGAATCCACTTTGTACCATCAATGAGTTGGTAGCCTTTGGTATTTGACTCATACCCATCATGATATTTCCCTTTTTGTTGGTCTTGTTTCCCGATACATTCAACACCCCATCACACCCATTGGAAAGCAACAAAAATGGTACTTCGGCATATCCAAGGTACAATTCATTTTGGGATACATTACAATTCAAGGGGGACTCCTAGGTTGGTTTCACTAATTCAGATTGAATTACTGACCCCGATGATTGAAAATCTATAGTATATTATAATTTTAATCTTGGTTTAGCACTTGTCACTTGGAATTGTAAGAAGAACTAGGTTCTTTGTATTTGTTTAACATAAGTAGAGTACCAAGCAGTAGTTAATGCAAGTCAAGAAGCCTTGTGGATTTGACATATCCTTTCATAATTTAGATTCCAACAACAACATCCAACCACCCTCTAGTGTGACAATCAAAATTCCATCAAGCTTGCCAAATATCTAGTTCAACATGATCGTTGTAAGCACATTAAGCTACACATGCACTTCATCAGAAAAATTATCCAAGATCATGTTCTCAAAGTGCTCTTTTTTCCTACAGATGATCAAGTTGTAGACATTTTCACCCTTTTATAGAATCGAAGTTTTCCAAAATTCGATCTATGTTAGGAGTTCAAGAAGTTGTCAATAAAGAGAGATGGGCTCTAATGCCTCCTTCCTCCTATTGTGACATCCTTGTAAATCCTTCAATCATATCCCACGTTGTTTTTAAGAGGGGATGTCAAAATATTTAGACACTTAGGATTTAGTTAAGATCAACATGGTCTAATGTATCTTTAGATTAAAGTGTGTTTCTTTAGTATGCATTTGTAATTATGTATTATGATGGTCATGATATGTTATAGACATAAAGTAATATGAGATTTCATATTCTTCGTACACTAACAACTATAATCATCCTTGGCTTAACACCCTATTGCTACATGATATTTATTTTAAAGCGCATGGAGGGTCATTTGCTAAAGATCGATCATAAGAAACTATTATGTGCACATTTTTCTTTTTCATTAACATATTGCCTTAAGTGACCACATTGGCTGAAGTCATGCATTGTTTCCCTCATTGAGAGTTTTAACCACATAATACATTGGTGTATTGATCTTTGTTCTAGTTGTATGAGAAATTTCTTAAGGTGTTCATCCTATGTGGAAATACTGTGTTTTGTCAAACAAAGAGAAGTGAAATGTTGTTGTTGTAAACTTAACATTTCACAGATGACCTAACATTTAAAGCTCACAAGAAATAGATATGGGAAACCTCAAGGTTGATGAGAAACTTTTTGAATTTTCATTAGAAGGCATATTCTCAAAATTTCCACATTGGGATGCATTGGACAGCACCATGCAAGAGCTCAAGAACAATAAGTCTCTAGGCCTTGATGGTCCCATAGTAAAATTATACAAGTAGATGCAACATGTGGTAGGGTCAACATATTTGAAAATTTTCTAGGTAGCAACCTGAAGCATTAGGATGGGGGGGTTGGAAAACAATGGTCTTATCAAACTTATCTTTAAAGGGGAAAGAAGGGATCTGGTGGGAGGATGGAATCCAATCACTCTTATTGGCATTTCCTACAAAATTGAAACCAAATATTTGTCCCTAAGGATAAGGCTTTTGGTTTCTTGGATAGTATGCAAGGAAAATTTATTCTTGATAATCTTATAACTAGGTGGGAAGGGCTAGAGTGGATAAAGGATTATAATGAGTAAGCACCTTTTTAAAAAAATGAACTCGATAAAAGTATGAAAAATTGAATGGGACTTCATCCTAAACATGTTGGACTAGTTAGGTTTTGTCTCTTTTTATCAATAGTCTATGACATCCCTCTTTTTGCATGCTTTGACTAAAGCTAGTGTGAATGGTGCACTATTAAACTCTATTCCACTTCTATACTCTATTCAGCACAAACTCATATGATTTACTTTTTGTCCTCTTTAGGATGGGACTTCAAAGTACACATGTAATATATGGGATATAATTCTCAATTCTATGATGTACTTAGTTGTTATATAAAGTAATACATGTAGGAATCCAAATAAAGAAAGAGCAAGTATAGGGGTACATATAATATTTTATTGTGCTTTACCATCCCCTGGGAAACATGGCATCAAAAAGATAACACCATGATAGTGGGGTCTGCCAACATAAACCATAATCACCAACTTCCCTTAAAGATCCCAACCAACATGGTGTTGACAATTAAAACCACAACGATGAATTTTTCCCGCAAAGGATTGCTAAAGCACTATTATTTAATTATGATAATAATATAATACTAGTAGGTGGGACCCCCTTGTAGACTAGAGGTGCAAATATAGACATGTTATGCTCATATTTTGTTGTTGTTATGATGTTGCTCACACAGTCCTTTACTATTTATGATGCATTTTTGGGTTCATTCGATGTGATAAATGGGTGGTTGATGCATTTTGTTGTTGGTATTTAATTGCGATACAAAATAGTCCCATGGGTACGATATTCATGTTGGTTACAGGTGCTTTGTTATGTGGTTATAACCATGATTCCTAATTGATACATTGATTACTTATCCATATATGATTATGAAAAGGATAATAAATAGGAGCTTGATCTAAAAACTATGAAAAGGTTCTAAATCTATGGCAGAAGAAATAAAGTATAACCTTGTGAAATGGTGGACCTAGCTACTATATTATGTGTTTGGTTATACAATTTTATTAAAGGTTGAACGGAGGCACATATGGTAACGTTGATATATGATTATTGTTGATTTATGGCATAATATTAACGTATATGTCTCGGGTGGTGCACTATGTGATTGATACGGTATCAGATCTTACGATGGATATTGCAATGAATTTTGGGATTGTATATAGTTTGATGTTAGTGGTGAATGTTACGTTAGTGGGTTGGCTCGTACATGGAAATTGAATGGGGCCAGGTGAGGAAGCGATGTGCATTTACTACACGTCACTCCAAACCTCCCTACTGTTGATTTTTCAATAATCTAGGTTAAGCATGAAGTTCATTCCATTTTTAGCATTTACCCATAAACATAAATGTTTCAACAACCAAGATCACAAGAAGAATCACCATGCATAAGAACAAAAGAAGTATCCTGGGAAACCCTTCTCAACAAGGGAAGAAAACCCATCCAAATCCTTTGGTATATTCTTCAAGAGAAAGACCTTCACCACCAAGACAAACCCTAGCACACAAGAGGGTGCTCAAACCCTAGAAGTCTAGAGCCCAAGAGAGGTGCACACTTTTCCCAAGTGAATGTACTTGCTAAAATTTCCAAACTAGTGTGAAGGATATGATTCCACAATAGGGAATCTTCCTTTACTTATATTGGACTTGTCCTATCAACAAAAGTGTATATTGGCACAACAGGTTCGACCTCTCTAAGTCACATTATAATTAATATTAACTAGATTAATTATCTTTTACATTTATTACTAATCACATTAAGGTGAGGCCTACTTGTACCCTTTACATTGCAATTAGGGTTATAGGCAGGTCTGACTCTTGAACAATATAGCAAGGGATATGATACACCCACTAGTGCTCATCCACTAGGGGCACATCCATAGGGATTTCCATATCTGTGGCTTACTGCATTACACAAAAGAACCAGATCTTCACACGTTCACCTATGCTCGTCCACAGGCACGTCCACTCTACAAATCTTCTTTCCCACTACCTCACACGAGAGAATCATCTAGATTTTCTCATAAACTATGTTGCTTAGAGGAGGCTAATACATCATCTTCATTTCTGTTCACATGACGATGCACCCAACACTTTGGTATTTCACACATTCACCTTGTGCTCAGCCACATGCATGTCTAACTCAACAGATTGTCTTTTCCACTAGATAATCATCTGGAGTTCTTATCAACTCTCTAAATGGAGGAGGTCATATCTACGTTCCAGCTCTGTCTAATGTAGGAACCACATACCCTTCTTAGGGGATTTCTCTCAGGTTTGTAAGTTGGAGAAGTACTCACATAGTTGCAATGATCCACATCTCACAGGTTTGTAAGTTGGAGAATGTCTCACATAGTTGCAATCATCAACACTCCCTCTCAGCTAGGGAGGAATTCTTCATCATGCCAAGTCTCACACGAATGTACTCTAAATTTTGTCTTGGATGGAGTCATCAATACTCCCTCTCAACTAGGAAGGTATTCTTCACCAAGTTAGTTTGGTGAAGATGTTTGCAATCTTCTCATGTGTAGGAAGCTATTACATGTGTACGATTTTCCTCTGCATCATATCTCTAATATAAGAATATTTCATCTCATCATGTTTCAATTTATCAGGAAACATTGGGTTCTCAAGAAGATTTATACACGGCTCTTGGTTATCATCATAGGATCCATCTCATGATCACGTAAATCTATCAGAAGTTTGTGAAGTCATACTGCTTCGCACACTCAATGGATATACTCTGCTTCTGTGGTCTTTCAAGGCCACAAAGATTTTGTTTCCTGTTTCATCAAGAAACCATGGTAAACTTCATGGTATAACATAAACCATATGTGCTCTTTTGGTCCACTATATTTTCTGCTCAATTTGAATCGGCATATCCTACAAACTCAATTTCACACTGGAGGCACATCTCAAGCCATATCCAATTGTGCCTCGTATATATCTCAATACATGTTTTTCTATTGTCTAGTGAGTCTGTCTTGGTTGAATCATGAAATTACTAAGTACATTCACTACATGGCATGAATCAAGTCTGGTGTTTAACTAGATACATCAGTGATCCAATCAGTTGTGGATCAGTCTAGTCTGAATCATTATCAATCTTCTTCTTTAAATCCATCACGATGGATTTTTCATTCTGTCATACTGAACTTCTTTAATATTTTCACTGTATATTTTCCTTGACTCGGGAAAATCTTATCGGTCCTATGTCATACTTCTTATCCAAAGAAGTAATGCATCATACACATATTCTTCATTTCGAATTCAGAAGTCAAGGATTACTTGTATCCAGCAACAAGGATTTTTGAATAAGTCATCAAAATCAAGCTCTCGTCACCAACACTGTAATGATATAGGTTTGGATCAACAACACTCTCGTTGAAATCCAAACTCATCAAGAATCTATCTATCTGATATAGTTTCCAATTCATGGATAGTAGTAGGGATGGAAGGGTATCAGGTTTACTGGATCAAGTGTCTCATCATAGACAACTCCCTATCTTTGTGAGAAACCTCTGGCTATAGATCTCGTTTTGTATTTATTGACACTTCCATCAACTGCATGCTTGATCTTATAGATCCACTTGGAAGTTACGACAAACTTCCCTTTTGGTCCCCGAATAATATCTTATACATCATTCTTTAATATATACTGGTATTCTTCTGTTATGGGGTTTTTCCATACATGTTCTCCTATTGCTTCTCCAAGACAAGGAGGCTCAACATCAATGAAGTGGCTCATGACTGAAGGATAGCTTGAAAATCTCTTTTGCTTTCTCGGGATGTGCATTGAGAGTCTTGTATGGTTCTTTGCCTCTTGTAGAGTGAGTCTTGTTATCCCTTTTATGCCCTATTTCAATATCTTTGAACATATCAACTGGAGAAACTAGATCAACTGGAATAATGTTTGTCTCCCTTTGAACTTTTGAAAGCGGAGAAGGCATTGTCTCACTGTCAATCTCCATCTGATATTCTTTGGATCTTTGAAAAGCCATCTCTTCTTCAAGGGAAACATCTTTGCTTGTCTCAATCTGTCTCTGACCAGGGATTTCAATCTGGAATGTCTTTGAAGATTCATTGTATCCTTTCTTTCTAAAGGATCTATCTTGGACTTCTTCTCTTTGGGCACATGAAAACAGACTGGGCACCCAAATATATTGAAGTGTTCAATCTCAGGATTCACTCTGGTGAAGGCTGCTTTGAGAGTTATGTTTTTCAAAGTCTGGTGAAGACTCTTGTTCTGAACATATACTATGTCATGCATGCTTCTGCCCATAGAATCATAGAAGTATTATGATCATGTATTATTTCATTAATTTCCCCAATGATGGTTCTATTCTTCCTCTTTCTCAAATAGTTTTGATTCCCTCTGAGTCAAGTGACTCCCTCTGAAGGATAAAAATATTCCTTTGTTGTTAACCTGTCTGGAACAAGAAAACAAGAAGAAACAAAACAAGAATATCTACTAAAGGAGAATAATGAGTACATCTCTAGAATCAAAACAATTTAATGAATCTTGTCAAAACTACAACATCTACTTGTAATGTAGCAAAATTTAGAAATACAGATTTAGAGGAATGACAATTACAACAATCAAACCTGGAATCTTCACTTACAGTGTGTTGTTCTTCTGAATGTACTAAGATCCCTCTGGATCCATGACTTCAGCAAAAAGGTTCCATCCTCTTGCAATTACCCTTATGATAATGATACAAATAATATATATACAAGTGCATACCTGAGGGTGTTGATATGATTTCTCCAATGGCACCTGGATGATCTCTATGCTCTTGACATATTCATGAAGAGGGTAGTCATAGTGTCACCTTTTTGTATCACCCATAATAATCCTTCCTCTGAAGTCTTTTCTTCCAGGAACTTGAAGTTGCTTGATCCATCAAGCTTATCTTCCATCATATTTCTATTCATCATAATTTTAGATTATTCACAAACCCTTGTCAACTTGGGACAGAAAACCTTACGGCTAGGCTAGGCTAGAACTTTTAGGTTTTTTCGGACTTCTTACTGCCAACAATAAGCCTTTGAAATATAGGAGAACACTCGTGATTTGAAGAGATCCTTCAATGAGTTGCAGAAACCCTAATTCTGAAATTTCTGTAGAAATTAGAGAAACCCTAGAAACCTTAGGGACAAAATTTCAAAATGCTCAAAATTTCACTTTGAGATCTTATGGATATGCATTGGAGGAGGCCGTACTATTCTATGCCAAAAATATCCCCAGCGTCCAAGTATTAAGGGATGTATCACCAATGAAAGGAGGGTCGTACGGTTCTACATAAGTGAGACTTGGTAGATGCTTGTGTAATAGGTTCTTTCAAGACCTAAGCTCTGATACCATGTTGATTTTTCAATAATCTAGGTTAAGCATGAAGCTCATTCCATTTTTATCATTTAACCATAAACATAAATGTTGCAGCAACCAAGATCACAAGAAGAAGCACCATGCACAAGAAAACAAGAAGCATCCTGGGAAACCCTTCTCAACAAGGGAAGAAAACCTAGCCAAATCCTTTGCTATATTCTTCAAGAGAAATACCTTCACCACCAAGACAAACCCTAGCACACAAGAGGGTGCTCAAACCCTAGAAGTCTAGTGCCCAAGAGAGGTGCACACTTTTCCCAAGTGAATGTACTTGCTGAAATTTCCAAACTAGTGTGAAGGATATGATTCCATAATGAGGAATCTTCCTTTACTTATATTGGACTTGTCCTATAAACAAAAATGTCTATTGGCACAACAGGGCCGACCTCTCTAAGTCACATTATAATTAATATTAACAAGATTAATTATCTTTTACATTTATTACTAATCACATTAAGGTGGGGCCAACCTGTACCCTTTACATTACAATTAGGGTTACAGGTAGGTCTCACTCTTGAACAATATAGCAAGGGATCTTATACACCCACTAGTTCTCATCCACTAGGGGTACATCCATAGGGATGTCAATATCTGTGGCTCACTGCATTACACAGAAGAACTAGATCTTCACATGTTCACCTGTGCTCATCCATAGGCACGTCCACTCTACAGATCTTCTTTCCCACTACCTCACATAGGAGAATCATTTGGAGTTTCTTGTCAACTCTGCTGCTCAGAGGAGGCTAGTACATCATCTTCATTTCTGTTCATGTGACAATGCACCCAACACTTTGGGATTTCACACATTCACCTTGTGCTCGGCCACAGGCACGTCTAACTCAACAGATCGCCTTTCCCACTGGATAATCATATGGATTTCTTCTCAACTCTTTGAATGGAGGAGGTCATCTCTAAGTTTCAGCTCTGTCTCAGGAAGGAACCACGTACCCTTCTTAAGGGATTTCTCTCAGGTTTGTAAGCTGGAGAAAGACTCACATAGCTGCAATGATCCACATCTCACAGGTTTGTAAGCTGGAGAATGTCTCACATAGCTGCAATCATAAACACCTATCACTTGTCACCCTACCATTGTTGCATTGTTGCTCTGTTGGTTGTGAAAGCTACGCGTTTTCAGGTTTTGGAAGGGAAAGATCATCCATCTTATCATTTAAGCATTTTTCTCAGAGGTATGGCTCTTTGTTCTCCATCCATGATGGACTCTATGTACTATGAATGAAATGGTGGCTCAGGAATGCATGGATTCTGTGTTTTCTTGAGTTTTTCAACTGTGTGTAAATATGGTGTTATGGTTCTCTATGATGACTATGAAATGTGGATAATTGTAAGAAGAGTAATGGGTATTATTGATGACAAAGTTTGTGCATTGGTTATTTGCTCGGTCAGTATGTTTTTTTATGATGGTTCTCTGTGGACTAGTGGCGAAAGTGGTGCAATGAGCTATGTGTTTTATGGTTGAAGGGTTTTTACCACCGATTGTATTTCAGTGGCTACCAACTCATTCCCCTCTCATTCGTTGTCGTAATATTTATCCAGTTGCAAAGAAACTATCGACTATTGGGTACTTCTTTTATCTAAATATCGGACTGTTGTTAATGGATCGTTCCGTACTGTCTTTTCACCGAAATATTTCCAAAATTCTAGTCTTGGTTGGCCTCGAATGTTAATACAGGCATGTGTATGTATTGCGAAGAGTTTCCACACATCACTCCTCTCATCCCTGCTATAATGATGATTGTATGTGGCCTCACTGTCAATTGTTTTCGAAAGTTGTTCAACCTCCCCGGTGTTGGAAAGAGAAATTATATCTCTATGTTTTGAGTACCCTCCACTGTTCAAGTTAACCCTCGTTCCTCTCTACAAAGTGTTAGAGGCACATGTGTGCAACTGAGTTGTTTAACTCGAATTGCTTTATTCTTCACTTGAGCGTTAACTTATGTTTCTATCAAAGGCTTGGTTTTATAAGACGAAGGACTGTAGGTTTTTTTTAAAAGAGAATGGTTCTCTGTTTTCAAGATTGTATTGTGGCTTGTGGTTGTTAATAAATGGTAAAATAGATATGAGTATATGGAAGACCATCAACTCTCTGTGTTTTTTTTTTTTTAAACAAACATGTTTTCTTCGCCTCTCTACATTTATTTTTTAAAGAGCCCGACTTGGACTCTGACTTGTCTCTACCTCCTCGGGCACCTTCTGGGCTTTGTTAAGTTTTGGTTTATCAGTTTAATGAATGGTGTAAATGTTAAAGACACAGGCTCCCTCCTCTTAGTCGAATCACGGTGTGTCCTCTTTGTGATGAATTTATTCGAACAGAAAGAGAAGTAGAGTTATATACAACCAAGAGAAATACTTCTATTTGTTTATGGTCTTGATTAATGTGCTTAATCCCAACATTATCATGGTTTTGGAAAGTTAAAAAAGGGTGCTTGTGTGTCAATTTAGTTATTTTCACTTCATACATGATATGGTTCTATGGGAATCATCGTGCATACTATCATTTTTTCTTAAAGAAGTTTATATATGTTGATGCACACAGAAAGCAAGCACGGGGTTCCATTTTGTTTTTGGAGTTGGTTGTTGTTGTCGATTCAAGATTGCGTCGATTATATGATTGAAGAACTTGTGTTATGATTGGTCCCTCGTGCATGCTCTTAAGACTATCTATGATTGAAAAGGCACCTGTGTATACTAAATTGGGTCCGATTGTTGATTAGAGGACAGTGACTGTGGATTGTTTATCATGGTGTATTATTGATTATCAAGGATGAATGTTGGGCATAATATAACAAGAATTGTTGTGCATGTTCTGTTTATTTAAAAAAAAAACAAGAGATCAACGTTACTATATACATTACTATTGAATGGAAAATGTTTACATAAGTTATAATGCACAGACTGTTATAAATTAAGGATTTCTAGGAAATTTAATTATTGAGACAACAAGCAATTTGTATAGAATTGAGGAACAATGAATGTTTTGATCTTGGAAGTGGATGTTTTTTGGATTAAATTTGAAACAGAGTTATGATAATTGATTGATTTAATTTATTTTATGAACAATATCCATATAATTCCCTTTCACTTTCTCACTTTTTCTCTCATTACAAATCCCCTCACGATCCCAAATTCATTTTGCATGCCCTGTTCATTAAAATTAAGTTAAATCTTTGTATGACAACGATTGAAAAATAACACAGAAATAGATGACAACTGATATGTTTTGGTTATTTTTGCACAATCAATTGTTTAATGAATTGTTAAGCAGTAATCATATTCTTACTCCCTTTCATTTTCTCACTTTTGCGCTCAATACAATCCCCTCAGATATCCCTGAACCCTGATTCACCCCCTGCTCATTGACAACTATTAAATGAATTTTATGGATTGGATTGCATGGGTCTGATGTGATTGTTGAGCCAAACTTTGTTTCATATTAAGAGAATGTCATGTATGGTCTATTTAAGAAGCTAGTTGCTAATAATTGCTACATATAGGATGAGCTTCTTCAGCAGAGGAAGTCATGGACGAAATATTAGGGGAAAAGATAATTGGAACATAGGGCCTAGAAGACCCAGATTCTCAATACATTTCGATGCAGATCCTCAAGAGTTAAACCATCTATTTCAAGATGGATTTTTCAATTGGATTGGACAAGGGGTAGTCCAACCTAGACCAGAGAGGCTTCCCTTCCAACCCCATCATGTTCTTGGTATCCCTGTGCCCCCTCATGTTTCCTTGCAACCTAAAGGTCTCGAGAATGATGGATGGCAGGAGATTGTTCACCCAGTAGTCTCCCACCATCGTGGCTGGCCAAATTTGTCTTTACCTCCTCCTCCTCCACCTATTAACCCAAATGTCCAGATTTCCCCTACACACTCACTTGTACAGTCCTCCCACGCAAGCAAAAGACTCAAAACTAAAGCCCACCACATGCATGACAAAGGAAAAGTTGTTGTTTCCCCCTCATCTCCTTCAAGTGATTCAGCCAAGTCAATATCATCCCAGATGCACTTGAGAGATGATTGTTCCCATGTCATCAGTGAGATCAAGCCTCAAGGTTCCACCCAACCTAAGGCCAATTCAAGGAAGTCAAAAGGGGATAGCAGCAACAAAGGAAAAATTGTCTCTCTAAGTGGAAAATAGGTTTTTGATTATGTTTTATTATTGTTTTATTGAGGACAGTGGACTGCTAAAGGTTTTGGAAAACAAACTATTTTTGGTTATTTTGGATATTATATGATTGGATATAATTTGAAATATCATTGATATTTAATTTTCAAATTATGGAAATGATTATGGGAACCACAAGGTGGGATGTGTTTGATTGATTGACTAGTTATGTTTATTTTTGATAAGAAGTTAAAAGGGAGTCACAAAGGGTCCCACCTACTAGTTATTATTTATTAAAAAGACCCTTATTATTATTATTAATTTTTCCCCTAAACTAAAAGTTAGTTGAGTCTTAGTTAACTTAACTAAATGAGGTAGTTGAACTACTTCAACTAATTTGGAATGCACAAAATCCAAATGAGAAGGAAGAACAAGAGGAGAATAGAAGGAGAAAGCATACCGAGGTTTGGTCTTGAGTTTTATTGAGATAGTTTAGTTTTCATTCATTCTTCAATTCATTAAAAGCCTAATTCTCTTGTATAATAGTAGGGTCCTATTGTAGACAACAAGGTTCAAGGTTGAACCATATCATTCAGATGTTTGTTTCAGAGGTGTTGATCTATCTTTGATAGTCTCTATAGACTTGTATGTCTATGAATTAAATTTCATGATTGATAAAAGATATTGTGTAGAGTCAAGTGGGAAGCAGTTTGTGGCAAGTTGATCCATATTTTTAAAGTTTAGTTTTTACTTATTGTCAGAGTTCTTTTGTATAGTTTTCATCGGGGATATCTAAGTTTGACCTTGGTCCATGCCCCCACAAATATTTTTATAAAGATAACGATTCTTTTGATTTATTGGAATGAAATAAAGCAATTTTTATTATGTCTCATCTGTGTTAATATGTGACTAGGTATATTTTTATTTTGATCTCCACATTCACTTTTTCAATCTGTTATATTTAGAAAATTATATAAAAATGTTATATTTTGTTGCAATCTTTTATTTTTTAAAATCAGCCTAAGCCCTTGTAACTAATACTTGTGGGTTGGGAAATACTTTTTGAGGCTATAAACATAGGGCAATATTCCCGACTATCTTTCCTTAACCAAGCAAGATTCGAAAATGCTTGAGTAATATAAATTCATATATTTTCCTCAACCCTTATTTGGCGACCATACTGGGGAGATCTTCCATATCTCTTTGGTTGATTATAAGCTTGATTTTCATTGAATATAATTATATTTCTGATAGTGATTCTTTGACTGTTTGTTTTCTTTATGACTGTACTTGTTGCAAGGCAGCCCAATATTGAGCCCGGTCTTAAAGATCAGACCAACATTGCTTTAAACTTGTTTAATACCATCTTAGATATCGCTAATACCTGGGTTGAGCTTGAATGCTCATGGGAAGCAATTGAACAAGACATAAGTGTCTAAGAACGTTAGGAATCTAGGAAAAGACAGCCTAGGAATCAGCCATTACTTTCTTTCTCCTACAATTTTGATCTTCTTTTCATGTCCCAGGACCCTCACATCTCTAGGAGAAGAAGAGGTTTATCACCGGAAATTAATCCTATTGCTGAAATAGGAAGAAGAAACATTGTTTTGTCAACCCAACAAAGTAGTCTAAGGAGAACTTTGTCTGATTCAACCAGTTTGTCTTTCTCTCCCTTACCTATCGTTCACAAAATGGCCTCTAGTGGTGGCTCTGGTGGCACTGGAGGTGCTTCTTTATCTCAAACGTTAGCCTCATCAGTGATTGGTAGCTTATATAGTCACCAAGTCCATGTCCAATCTACTACAAACTCTGTCAAAGTCATTAAAATGTATGGGATTTTTCAGTTTGAAGATGATGCCACAACTACTCCGTGGCATGTTTCCTCCCCTCTTAACCTAGCACCTGCTACTTGTCCACTTCCTAAATTCAAAGAGCATATCTCTAGGTTTTCAAGGAATAACACGGTCACTACGAATGAACACTTGGTGGCATTTTCTAATGCCTATCACAACATAGGAGCCAATGACAATGACACTTGTATGCACTTATTTGTTAATTCTCTGGAAGGAAAGGTTGCGACCGATTTCTTTGACCTTCCTCCAAAAATTCTCTCTACTTGGGAGGATTTAACGTATTGGTTCAAGTCTATCTATGGGAAGTCAAAAATATCAGTCGAGTAGTTACGGGAATACAATAACATTTCTTATAAGGACGGTGAAACTATCAAGTCTTTCAACTTGTGTTTCACCAAATTATATAACCAAAAACTTGAACTCATTCACCCTCAGAACCAAGCCACTTTCGTGCATTACTATAATGTTTTACCTTCCCCCTACCATCATAGGCTTGAGGAAAATGCCATTGATAACCCTGGTTCCACTCTGCATACTTTTTTAGAGTATGAAGAACAGCTTGAAAGAACAAGTCTTCCTAAGAGAGATTCAATTAAACAGACTGACACGTCCACCCTCTTACAACTTTTACAAGACATGAATAATTGAATCATAGTGTATGAGAGGAAAGGAAATGTCCCTTCACTTACCCCTGGGGCTTCATCTTCTTCTTCACCACCCTTTAGAAATCCTAATGAAAACAATTTTCAACCTAAAGAAATCATGCCTCGTAGCTGGTGTAACTTTTGCGATGAACACCATGAGGAAACCACTTGTGAGGTAAAGAAGAGTGTTAGAGATAAAATCTTTGGTAAAAAACTTGAAACTACTATCATTGTCCTAGACTTTGCAGAGCCAGAGAATGTTATGATCATAAACACTAGGAATAAATCCTATGCTCCAAAGGGTAAATATGATCTTCCTCTCACTTCTTCAAGCCCAAGCTCATCTTCACCAACTGCTACTGTTCAGGTTTCTAAGGCTCCTGACAATCAAGGAACTACCTCCCTTCTTCCCTTTTCCAAATACAACATTCTCAATCAGTTGGTCAATATTAAAGTTGATTCTACCCTCCTGAACATGGTTGTCATCCCTGAGCAAAAAAAGCATCTAAATTTTTTTATGGAAGGAAAATCTTCCATTGTAGCCAACCTCTCTGAAGAGGTAGATGAAGAGGATTCAACTGTAAATAAAGTAGGTGTACATAACTTTAGACACCCTGTAAAAAATCCCTTTTTTATTTCTGTAAATATTACTGACAAAATAGCTCATTGGTGTCTTATTGAAGGCGGTTCGGGCCCAACTGTAATGTCGGAGATTATTATGGAAGAGCTAGGCTTGTATTGTACACATGAAAACTCTAGAAGCGTGCTCTCTTATAATAGTTTACAACAAACGACCATAGGTGAAATCAAGGACATGACCTTGGTTTTTTGCCCGCATCCTGAAATAAGGACAACCTTTAATATTCAGGTAATTGATATGCCAGTGAGTAATTACTCGATCATCTTAGGAAGATATTGGCAAGCTTTGATGGATGGATACCTCTCACTTGACGAGACACACTTATTCGTTCCTCAGAATGGTAAAAACATCATAGTCCTAAAGGAGGGGTGAATTTCACCTTACATAGAAAGCATCCCACAGCCTAATGTGAATTATATCGAGGAGGACCTAGGAGTGTATTCCATCTTTGCGGATGAGGACAACACTACCTTGGAACAAATCGACATAGAGGATGGGATGTGGCATATGCACTTTGATGGTTCATGCTCCAATGAAGGAAACAAAGTTGTTATTATCGTGTACTCTCATGTGGGTAAAATTCATAATGTTTCCTATAGGTTAGAGTTTGCTTGCACAAACAATGTCACTTAATTTGAAGCATTACTGCAAGGCATTGAAAATTCCTATAATCTAGGTTGTGGTCACCTTACAATTTTTTGGGATTCTGAATTTGTTGTAAATCTCGTACATAAGATATACTCTCCTAGAAACAAGTTAATTAAATGTTACACCCAAAATGTGTGGGAACAAAAGCATCTAATTTTTTTTACGGAAGGAAAATATTCCATTGTAGCCAACCTCTCTAAAGAGGTAGATGAAGAGGATTCAACTGTAAATAAAGTAGGTGTACATAACTTTAGACACCCTATAAAAAATCCCTTTTTTATTTTTGTAAATATTACTGACAAAATAGCTCATTGGTGTCTTATTAAAGGCGGTTCGGGCCCAACTGTAATGTCGGAGATTAATATGGAAGAGATAGGCTTGTATTGTACACATGAAAACTCCAGAAGCATGCTCTCTTATAATAGTTTACAACAAACGACCAAAGGTGAAATCAAGGACATGACCTTGGTTTTTTGCGCGCATCCTGAAATAAGGACAACCCTTAATATTCAGGTAATTGATATGCCAGTGAGTAATTACTCGATCATCTTAGGAAGATATTGACAAGCTTTGACAGGTGGATACCTCTCACTCAATGATACACACTTATCTGTTCCTCAGAATGGTAAAAACATCATAGTCCTAAGGGAGGGGAGAATTTCACCTTACATAGAAAGCAACCCACGACCTAATGTGAATTATATCGAGGAGGACCTAGGAGTGTATTCCATCTTTGCGGATGAGGACAACACTACCTTGGAACAAATCGACATAGAGGATGGGATGTGGCATATTCACTTTGATGGTTCATGCTCCAATGAAGGAAATGAAGCTGTTATTATCGTGTACTCTCATGTGGGTAAAATTCATAACTTTTCCTATAGGTTAGAGTTTGCTTGCAAAAACAATGTCATTGAATTTGAAGCATTACTGCTAGGCATTGAAAATTCCTATAATCTAGGTTGTGGTCACCTTACAATTTTTGGGGATTTCGAACTTGTTGTAAACCTCATACGTAAGATATACTCTCCTAGAAACAAGTTAATTAAAAGTTACACCCAAAATGTGTGGGAACTTATCTCGAACTTGTTATCTTTCAACATCACTCATGTTAAAAGGGAATTGAACTCAATGATTGACAGGTTAGTTGTTTTTGCATCCTCTCCTACTCAACAACTTATGCCACAAAGACCTAATTGTACCTTTCAATCTTTGTATCATCCGCATATCCCTGACAATGTAGAGTCATGGCAGGTCTTCCCTAATGATGAGAGCAATTGTGCTTTCATTCAAAATGAACCTGATAGGCCTAAGGAAATTATATCAATGGAAGATAACAAAATTCCTAAAGGCTTGACTCCTTTCGAAAGTTCATTTTCATCGAGTGATGTAAGCAACAAAGAAAAACATAAAGAAGAGGAGCCGAAAAGGAAAGTAGGTGAAACCATTTCCTTGAACATTGGAACACCCGAGTATCCAAAGAATGTTAAAATAGGTGCCCAATGTTCTAATGAAGAGAAATTGAAGTTCACTAAGTTGCTTAGTGAATTTCAAGATGTTTTTGCTTGGTCTTATGATGATCTTCATGGTTTTGATCCTTCTCTTATACAACATGTCATTCCTATCAAGGACGACATAAAACCAGTTAGGAAAATACAAAGACCCATTAACCCTTCAATGGAAGAAACTATTCAAAAGGAGTTGGAAAAACTCTTGAAGGCTGGGATCATTTTCTCGGTTAAGTATTCTGAGTGGGTTTCCAGTTTGGTTCCCGTTCGGAAAAAAACTGGTCAGATTATTTTCATCGAGTGATGTAGGAAGCAAAGAAAAACATAAAGAAGAGGAGTCAAAAAGGAAAGTAGGTGAAACCATTTCCTTGAACATTGGAACACCCGAGTCTCCAAAGAATGTTAAAATAGGTGCCCAATGTTCTAATGAAGAGAAATTGAAGTGCACTGAGTTGCTTAATGAATTTCAAGATGTTTTTTCTTGGTCTTATGAGGATCTTCATGGTTTTGATCCTTCTCTTATACAACATTTCATTCCTATCAAGGAGGGCATAAAACTAGTTAGGAAAATACAAAGACCCATTAACCGTTCATTGGAAGAAACTATTCAAAAGGAGTTGGAAAAACTCTTGAAGGTTAGGATCATTTTCTTGGTTAAGTATTCTGAGTGGGTTTCCAATTTGGATCTCGTTCGGAAAACAATTGGTCAGATCAGATTATGCGTGGTCTTTCACGCATTGAATAGGTCTAGTATAAAAGATCACTTTCCTCTCCCTAATATGGAAATGATTTTGCAACAAGTTGCAGGGTCACAGATGATGTCCTTACTTGACGTTTTTTCTGGTTATAATCAAATCAAGGTAAAAAGGACAGATAAATATAAAACCACTTTTATTACTCGTTGGGAAACTTTTTCTTATGAATGTATGCCTTTTGGCTTATCTAATGCAGGTGCCACTTTTCAAAGATCTATGCAAATAGCTTTTGATGATTTGATCGACAAAATTATTCAGATTTATCCTTATGACTTAATTGTGTATTCAAAAGATTGATGAGATCTTTTTGGTCATCTTAAAAAGGTTCTCATGCAATGTAGGAAATTTGGCATTTCTCTAAATCCTTCTAAGTCTATTTTTTACATTACCAAGGGCAAGCTCCTTGGACACATTGTCTCCGATTCAGGAATAAGCATAGATCCTGAAAGGATTGCTACTATCCAAAATCTTCCTACTCCTACTTCCAAGAAGGAGATTCAAGCCTTTATGGGGGTTATTAACTTTGTTCGTAGGTTTGTTCCTGATTTTGTTGTAATGGTAAATCTAATTCATAATATGCTTAAGCAAGATCGCTCCTTTTCTTAGATAGATGATGTCGAAAATGCTTTTGTAGGGATCAAGAAAGAAATCAGTTTCGCATCAATTTTGGTGAAGCCAAATTTTGAGAAAGAATTTATGATATATACTAATGCCACAGAGGAAGCAGTTTCTGTTGTCCTCGTGTAATGTGATGACCAAGGTAATGAAAAACCAGTGGCTTACATGAGTCAAAGTTTGTCAGATGATGAGTTTAAATATTCTTTTATTGAAAAGCATGCTTTCGCGCTTGTTAAAGTTGTTGAAAAGTTTCTCCATTTCATCTTAGGTAAGCACACACTGGTAAAAGTCCCTTTCCCTGGTGTCAAATTTTTTCTCTCACAGACTTATCTTTCAGGGAAGCTTGAACATTGGCTTTCCAAGATCCAAGAGCATGATTTAACTATCGTGACTTCTAACACCATCAAGGGACATGAATTATCCCTTCACTTAGCTCAGCATGATGAAACCAATGAAGAAATTGATGAGCAAGATAGCTCTCTATCAGCTCTGTTTTACATTGGCAATCAAATCCTTCCTGTGTCTGAACATCCTTGGTATAAAGATCTGGTTTATTACTTGCAAAATCAAACATGTATGGATAACTTAGATACCCATCAGAGAAGAAGGCTATGTCTTGAATCTACTAGATACGTCATTATAGGAGACTTCTTGTTTAGGATATCTGTCGATGGTATGTTACTTCGTTGTGTGAATAATGAGGAAGCACAAAAATTGTTACAAGAGATTCATGGTTCTTCAAATTTTGTTATTCGTGTAGGAGGTCACTTTTCTGCTAAAACCACTGCCTTTAAGATTATTAGGAAGGGGTACTATTGGCCTTCAATATTTCGTGATTCTTATGTTTTTTCAAGATCTTGTGACAAATGCCAGAAGTTTGTTGGGAAAGAACGCCTTTTAGCCATGCCTTTACAACCCGTCCTCCTTGACTTTCCTTTTACAAAATGGGGTTTAGACTTCATTGGTCCTATTAATCCTCCGTCTTCAGCAAGGCAAGTCTTTATCTTGATAGCCACAAACTATTTTACGAAATGGGCTGAAGGTGTCCTGCTTAAGCAGTCATAGGATGAGCAGGTGATTTCTTTTCTTGAAGCTAATTTTTTTTTCCATATTTGGTCTTCCTTTGGAAATTATTACAGACAATGGTCCCTCTTTTATTTCTACTAAGCTTACCCAATTTTTAGCTAAGTTGGGGGTTAAAGATTTTACCTCATCAGCTTATTATCCCCAAGGTAATGGACAAGCCGAGTCTACCAATAAGAATATGGTAAGAATTATCAAGAGGCTCATTGAAGATAAGTCCCATCAATGGCATACTCTCCTCACTTACGCTCTTTGGGTAGATCGCACTACCACTAAGGTAAGCACTGGTTGCACTCCTTTCCAGCTTGTTTATGGTCAAGAAGCCATTTTGCCTACTGAGATGGAACTTTCCTCCTTAAGGTTAATGCTACAGGTTGAACAGTTAAACTTTTCTGATGTTTCTCAAAGAATGAAGGAACTTTTGGCTTTAAAGGAGCAAAGGATGTTTACCTTGGATAATATAAAGAGAAGACAACAAACTGTTGAAAGATATTTCAAAAAACGTGTCAAGGATGTCAAATTTAAAGTTAATGAGGAGGTACTATTGTGGGATTCAGTGCATGCTGATAGAGGAAGGCATTCAAAGTTCCAAAAATTATGGTTGAGTCCTTTTGAGATCGCTTTTGTTCTGGGCATAAATTCTTACATCCTAAAGGACTTACAAGAGCGGTTGTTTTCCTATAGCACTAACGATTCCCACTTAAAACATTATGTGGAACCAACTTGAAAATTTTAATGTTGTATAGAATGTTTTATGTATTATAGTAGTTTTAATTGCTTTGATTTTACATTTATGTTATTTCAATTCTGTTGTTTAGTTTCTGCTAAGACATTTCTTGCTTTTGTTTCTTTTTTACTTCATTTCTTGTCAAAACAAAATGTTGGATCAGTTTTCCCACAACGACGCTATTCTGCAAAGTATTGTTAATCAATAATAATCGAGTTACACAACTATCATGATGTTCCCCTTGAAGGCATCATTGAAATTGTTATTTGCTTCAACTGTTGTTTTAGAAGATAGTTGGTTTATCCCTCTTTTGCTTTCCTCTTCTTTCATCCGCTTCAAGATTCAAAAGAGCATATTAGAAAATTTTTCTCCTTGAAGTCAAGGACACTTACTATGATTAATCGAATGATTATACTTACAGGGATAAACCCCCTCATACTTAACACTTTCCATGAGTTATTCCCAAATGCTTGATCATTTTTCCGTTAAATCCGCTCACTTTGCCCTGTTGCATAATCATCTTGATATATATCTTCTTGATCTGATGTTTACATGGTCTGCACAATCAGACATTCTGAGTTCTTAATCTGTTGGAAACAAATTTCCTTGTGGAGTCTCCAGTTTGTTGACAATTAAAATCACAACGGTGAATTCCGCCCAAAAATGATTGTTAAAGAACTATTATTTAATTATGATAATAATATAATACTAGTAGGTGGGACCCCTTGTAGACTAGAGGTGCAAAAATAAACATGTTACGCTCATATGTTGTTGTTATGATGTTTCTCACATAGTCCTATACAGTTTATGATGCAGTTTTGGGTTCATTCGATGTGATAAATGGGCGGTTGATGCAATTTGTTGTTGGCATTTACTTGTGATACAAAACAGTCCCATGGGTACGAGATTCATGTTGGTTACAGGTGGCTTGTTATGTGGTTATAACCTTGATTCCTAATTTATACATTGATTACTTATCCATATATGATTATGGAAAGGATAATAAATAGGAGCTTGATCTAAAAACTGTGAAAAGGTTCTAAAGCTATGGCAGCAGAAATAAAGTATAACCTTGTGAAATGGTGGACCTAGCTATTATATTATGTGTTTGGTTATGCAATTTTATTAAAGGTTGAATGGAGGCACATATGGTAATGTTGATATATGATTATTGTAGAGTTATGGCATAAGATTAACGTATATGCCTTGAGTGGCACACTATGCGATTGATATGGTATCAGATCTTACGATGGATACTGCATTGAATTTTGGGATTGCATATGGTTTGATGTTAGTGATGAATGTTACGTTAGTGGGTTGGCTCGTACATGGAAATTGAATGGGGCCAGGTGAGGAAGCAACGTGCATTTACTGCACGTCACTCCAAACCTCCCTACCACCTGTCAACCTAGCATTGTTGCATTGTTTCTCTGTTGGTTGTGGAAGCTCCATGTTTTTAGGTTTTGGAAGGGAAAGCTCAGCCAACTCGTCATTTAATTGTTTTTCTCACAAGTACGGCTCTTTGTTCTCCATCCATGATGGACTCTCTGTACTATGAATCAAATGGTGGCTCAGGAATGCATGGATTCTGTGTTTTCTTTAGTTTTTCAACTGTGTAAATATGGTGTTATGGTTCTCTATGATGAGTGTGAAATGTTGATAATTGTAAGCTAAGTAATGGGTATTATTGATGATAAAGTTTGCGCATTGGTTATTTGCTCGGTCAGTTTGTTTTTTTATGATGGTTCTATGTGGACTAGTGGTGACAGTGGTGCAATGAGTTCTTTGTTTTATGGTTGAAGGGTTTTTACCAACGGTTGTATTTCAATGGTTGTCAAATCATTCCCGTCTCGGTCATTGTCGTAATATTTATCCAGTTGCAGAGCAATTATCGATTGTTGGGTGTTTCTTTTATCTAAACCCTGAACTGTTGTTAATGGCTCGTTCCTTATTGTCTTTTCCTCGAAAGCTTTGCAAAAGTCCAATCTTGGTTGGCCCCGAATATTAATACATGCATGTGTATTTATTGTGAAAAGTTTCCACACACCACTCCTCTCATCCCTGTTATAATGATGATTGTATGTGGCCTCACTGTCAATTGTTTTCGAAAGTTGTTCAACCTTTCGAGTGTTGGAAAGAGACATTATATCTCTGTGTTTTGAGTACCCTCCACTGTTTAAGTTAACCCTCGTTCATCTCTGCAAAGTGTTAGAGGCACATGTGTGCAACTGGGTTGTTTAACTCGAATTGTTTTATTCTCCACTCGGGCGTTAACTTATGTTTCTGTCAAAGTCTTGGAGTTATAAGACGAAGGATTGTAGGTTTTTTTTAAAAGAGCATGGCTCTCTGTTTTCAAGATTGTATTGTGGCCTGTAATTGTTAATCGATGGTAAAATGGATATGAGTATATGGAAGACCATCAACTCTCTGTGTTTCTTTTTAAAAGACAAACAGATTTTTGTCACCTCTCTGCATTTATTTTTTAAAGAGACCGACTTGGAATCTGGCTTGTCTTTGCCTCCTCGGGCACCTTCTGGGGTTCGTTAAGTTTTGGGTTATCAGTTTAATGAATGGTGGAAATGTTTAAGACACAGGCTCCCTCCTCTTAGTCGAATCACGGTGTGTCCTCTCTGTGATGAATTTGTTCGAATAGAAAGAGAAGTAAAGTTATATACAACCAAGAGATATCCTTCTATTTGTTTATGGTCTTGATTAATGTGCTTAATCCCAACATTATCATGGTTCTGGAAAGTTAAAAAAGGGTGCATGTGTGTCAATTTAGTTATGTTCGCTTCATACATGATATGGTTCTATGGGAATCATCGTACATACTATCATTTAATTTTAAAAAAAGTTTATATATGTTGATGCACACAGAAAGCAAGCACGAGGTTCCATTTTGTTTTTGGAGTTGGTTGTTGTTATCGATTCAAGATTGTATCGATTATATGATTGAAGACCTTGTGTTATGATTGGTCCCTCACGCATGCTCTTAAGTTTGTATATGATTGAAAAGGCACATGTGTATACTAAATTGGGCCCAATTGTTGATTAGAGGACAATGATTGTGGATTGTTTATCATAGTGTATTATTGATTATCAAGAATGAATGTTGGGCATAATATAACAAGAATTGTTTTGCATGTTTTGTTTATTTAAAAAAAAAAAGATCAGCGTTATTATATACAGTACTGTTGAATGGAAAATGTTTACATAAGTTATAAGGCACAGGCTATTATAAATTAAGGATTTCTAAGAAATTTAATTATTGAGATAGCAAGCAGTTTATTTACAATTGAGGAACAGTGAATGTTTTGATCTTGGACGTGGACGTCTTTTGGATTAAATTTGAAACAGAGTTATGATAATTGATTGATTTAATTTATTTTATGAACAATATCCATCTAATTCCCTTTCATTTTCTCATTTTTTCGCTCATTACAAATCCCCTCACGATCCCAAATTCATTTTGCATGCCCTGTTCATTAAAATTAAGTAAAGCTCTGTATGATAGTGATTAAAAAATAACACAGAGATAGATGACATCTGATAGGTTTTGGTTACTGTTGCATAGTCAATTGTTTAATGAATTGTTGAGAAATAATCGTGTTCTTACTCCCTTTCATTTTCTCACTTTTGCGCTCAAGACAATCCCCTTAGATATCCCTGAACCCTAATTCACCCCCTACTCATTGACAATTATTAAATGAATTTTATGGAATGGATTGCATGGATCTAATGTGATTGTTGAGCCAAACTTTGTTTCTTATTAAAAGAATGTCATGTATGGTCTATTTAAGAAGCTAGTTGCTAATAATTGTTGCATACATGATGAGCTTTTTCAATAGAGGAAATCATGGCCGGAATAATAGGGGCAAAGGGAATTGGAACAGAGGGCCTAGAAGACCTAGATTCTTAATACATTTCGATGCAGATCCTCAAGAGTTAAACCAGCTCTTTCAAGATGGATTTTTCAATTGGATTGGACAAGGGGTAATCCAACCTATACAAGAGAGTCCTCCCTTCCAACCCCAATATGTTCTTGGTATCCATGTGCCCCCTCATGTTTCCTTGCAACCTAAATTTCCTGATAATGACGGATGGCACGAAATTGTCCACCCAGCAGTTTCCCACCATTGTGGTTGGCCAAATTTGTCTTTACCTCCTCCACATGTTAACCCAAATGTCCAGATTGCCCCTGCACACTCACCTGTACAGTCTTCCCACGCAAGCAAAAGACTCAAAACCGAAGCCCACCACATGCATGACAAATGAAAAGTTGTTGTTGCCCCCTCATCTCCTTCAAGTGATTCAGCCAAGTCAGTATCATCCCGGATGCACTTGAGAGATGATTGTTCCCATGTCATCAGTGAAATCAAGCC
Source organism: Picea engelmannii (assembly GCA_009831015.1). Taxonomy (NCBI): domain Eukaryota; kingdom Viridiplantae; phylum Streptophyta; class Pinopsida; order Pinales; family Pinaceae; genus Picea; species Picea engelmannii. The sequence goes on along the minus strand of ML785785.1, from coordinate 36,173 downwards.
TCAAGGTTCCACCCAACCTAAGGCCAATTAAGGGAAGTCAAAAGGGGATAGAAACAACAAAGGAAAAATTGTCTCTCAAAGTTGCAAATACAGTTTTTTATTATGTTTTATTATTGTTTTATTAAGGACAGTGGATTGCCGAAGGTTTTGGACAACAAATTATTTTTGGATATTTTGGATATTATATGTTTGGATATAATTTGAAATATCATTGATATTTACTTTTCAAATTATGGAAATAATTATGGGAGCCACAATGAGGGATGTGTTTGATTGATTGACCAATAATGTTTATTTTTGTTAAGAAATTAAAAGAGAGATACAAAGGGTCTCACCTACTAGTTATTATTTATTAAAAATACCCTTATTATTATTATTATTATTATTATTATTATTAATTCTTCCTCTAAACTAAAAGTTAGTTGAGTCTTAGTTAATTTAACTAAATGAGGTAGTTGAACTACTTCAACTAATTTGGAATGCACAAAAGTCAAATGAGAAGGAAAAACAACAGGAGAATAGAAGGAGAAAACATACTAAGGTTTGCTCTTGATTTTTATTGAGATAATTCAGTTTTCATTTATTCTTCAATTCATTAAAAGCTTAATTCTCTTTTATGACAACAAGATCTTATTGTAGACAACAAGGTTCAAGGCTGAACCATATCATTCAGATGTTTGTTTCAAAGATGTTGATCTATCTTTGATAGTCTGTGTAGACTTCTCTATTTATGAATTAAATTTCATGACTGATAAAGAATATTGTGCAAAGTCAAGTGGGCAACAGTGTGTGGCAACCTGATCTAGATTTTTAAAGTTCAATTTTTACTTCTTGTCAGAGTCATTTTGTATGGTTTTCATCGGAGATATCTAATTTTGACATTGGTCCATGCCCCCACAAAGATTTTTGTAAAGAGAACGATTCTTTTGATTTCTTGAAATGAAATAAAACGATTGTTATTCTGTCTCATCTGTGTTAATATTTGACTTGGTATTTTTTTCTTTTGATCTCCACATTCACTTTTGCAATCCGTTATATTCAAAAAATTATATAAAAATGTTATATTTTGCAGCAATCTTTTATTTTAAAAAATCAGCCTAAACCCTTGTAACTAATACTTGTGGGTTGGGAAACACTTTTTGAGACTATAAACATAGGGTAATATTCTCGGCTATCTTGCCTTCGCCAAGCAAGATTCAAAAATGGTTGAGTAAGATAAATTCATATATTTTCCTCAACACATGGGGGGTTGAAGATCGTGTGAGTCTCATAAGAATAATGTTGTCCCTTATAAACAATATCAGTAATTGTTTTAATAATTGCACTAGCCACTTCCATTCTTAATTTCTTTTAATTAAAATGGGACATAAGAATTTTCAATCTCTAATGTCGTGCTTCTTCGTATCAAAAATAGTATTCAACAAATTCGAGTTACTAAAAGGCACTAATAAGTATTTTCATCATTTTCATTTCATAGTCTTCCTACCCAAGTTTCTAAAAGTAGTCTTCATGCAATTGTTACTTAAGTCACTGCATTCGACACATTTCTTCCTTGAAATTCAAAATTCACTGAATCTGAAAGCATTTCCAACAAATTTGATCCAGTTCGGAAAATTTTAAATCGAACCCGAACTCCAAGGAAAATAAATTTGGCTAGAAATTCACAGGTTCGATAAAATCGACCCTAGAATTCGACTGAAAGTAAGTAAAAAAATTATAAAAAATAAAATCCTAGCCATTTTGCATGGTTTTCATTTCCTCTTAGGCTTAAGCCGCCTAACGCTAGGTTTCATTTCAAGTTTCCTCCGTAGTTGAACATAATTTCTCACTTCATACAATCACTGAAAATATCATTGCAAAGATGGATTAAAAATTGTGATCAAGGTGAATCGTAGGTCCATGTAGAGACATGGTTCTATTGTGATCAAGCCGAATTATGGGTCCATACGACTTTCCTTCTTGGAATGATGTTCGATCTATAAATTTCCAAGTTGAAGTACTGTCAAGGCCACCACATTCGAGACGCCAAAGCTAAGCACCATGAAAGCCACAGGTCGAGGGTTTTTATTTTTTCCTTTTGGTTATTTATCTCATATTAGAAAGTGTGATTTAGTATTTAAATATGATCAAGTCAAAATATAGAGATATTCGTTGGGAAGCTATATTCAAAAATATTATTTATTTTGAGAATTTTCTTCATTCTTTGGTTTAATTACTATCAATATCAAGTCGCATCACTCATATGCTGTCAATTGTCTGATAGTGTGATACTTAGAAATTGTTATCAATATCAAGTCATGTCATTCATATGGTGTCACTTATCTCATAGTGTCATACTTAAAAAATTTAATTTTGTATGCGATGAATTTAATAAAAAAACTGTAAACATTTTCAAGTAAAAGGGCAAGAAAGTGATATTTTTTAAAAAGATTCTACAATATCATACAAAATTTTGTAACAAGGATATATATTGCATTTAACTTATCAAAAATTTGATATTAATTTCAATGTAATTGTGTTGTGATGTATTCATTTCTGTATTCTAAAAATTAATAAAATGATATTTTTTTTGGGTGGTTCAGTTCTATTTTGAGAAAGATTTATCATGCCAATTGAAGTGGGATAGTGTGTTTCTTCTTATTTCTCTATGGGTAGATTCTCTTTACATTTCAATGGCCACCAACAACATTGTATTACCTAAATAAATGATACAAACTACTTTTATTGAAATATATGTTTAATCATGTTGGCATGCAATTTTCATTTCTATCATATATGTTTAATTACATATATTTTCATTTTTTTACATATATTTTTTAATTTTCAAATTTTATAATATGTCAAATTTAATGCAGAATTTTATTAACAAAATTTGTATTGTCGATTTTTTGAAGTAGCTTAAAGGTATTCAAACTTTTGCCAGGTGACTTAGGTTGTTCCCCAAGGGAAATATATATTTACCACTTCAAATAACCCTATATTAAGCACCCCTCACCGCTTAAAAGATACAAGGTTAAGATGAATCTACACTAGTTTTTTTTGCATTATTTTTCTTTTTCTTAAGATTAGAACTTGGACATTGACTTTTTTTTTTACTTTATTAGTGTTGCATACATGACATGCATGACACATCTCTTCCACCTTGGGTTGTAAAAGCACTTTGCGTCTTTTGATGAAATAAGATAGGATAGATTTAACTTGTGCTCTGATCTGAGGTGCTTGCCGATGAAGATCCAGTTCAATAATTAGTGCCTTATGGAAGGACATCTAGACATGTGGCTCCTTGGGTATCAGCATTATAAATGGGTCTTTGAAACTCAGAGTACCTACCAACACTGTTAGAGTAATTTTTTTCCACCTCATTGGAGTAAACTTTAAAGCATTTCCTTTTAACTATCCATCTCCTTAACTTTATTCAAGTATAATAATCATTCTTCAGTTCTTTCCAATAGATATCTAATTTTAAATTAGTTTATCAACAAACAAAGCAGGCCTGGAATGCATTACACATATCATTGGGCTTTTTAATTTCTGAAAAATACAAGCAACAAATCGACGGAGATGACATTTCTTTCTTGATCAAGGACGCCCTTTATTATCTATCAATCAGCAGGATTTAGGGTTTGATACGGGTAAGCCAGGCCACAATAAGCCGGGAGACTGTTCTCCATGTAGCCTTTGCATGATTTTTATCATCAGTATAGAGAATTGGAGAAATGGAAACAAATTTTAGTAGTTGCATGATATACACAATTATTATAGACATATGGACCATAATAACAAGATCTGCTTTTTACATATCTTCCATTTCGAAAAACATTAACAAAAGCTTATATTTATCAAATGACTAATGATCATGATTGTTCGCACTAGGCTCTACTTTAATAATCAATGGATGTAAAAGATCCAAGTGGGGTTCGTTTACAACTGGTAAATCTGGTGTTACCAAAATGCAATCCAGTTTGCTGTCATTTTCCTCGAGTGCCTTGTTCAGTGACTTCCTTGCCACTTTAGTCACCAAAACCATTAGAACAACTACAAACATGCAATTTAAAATCAGTAAAATGCACACAAGAAGATGACCAAAAACAAGCATCAAGGCACAACCTACTTTTATGTATAGTCATCGGATACACAAGGCAGCCACTTAACAATTGGAGATGTTAACCAGAAAATGATTCAAAGGTAAACCATACAGGGAGAATATACTGCAAGTGTATAATATTGAAATATTGACTTACCGGAGGCTACTGAACCAATACTGAGCAATATCTGCATCAGAATAAACCAGAAAATGTCAGGGTTGTAGCAATAAAATGGAATTATAGAATGTTTTATGCCTGACATAAAATGTCTATAACAGAATTCAAGGACAACTTGGGCAAAACAATTCCAGCACTTTTGACTTCGTCGTTTAAGACAATAATGGTAAGCGTGATATTGTCATAATAGGAGAGAAGAAGAACATAAATTTGCAAACTAAACTACTATGTATTCTTTAACCTCGTTTCCCCCATCATATTTTATGTAATCTGAAGGACCAAGAAGCATAGACACAGGAAGCACAATTAAAATCTTTGTTAAACATATCTAACAAATCTACCATGTTGATAGTTATAATCAAAGTTTAATGTGAAATAAAGTAGATTTGAAGAGGACAGGAGATATTTTGGAGTGCTGGACTATTGAGGTTTTAATGCAAAGTAATTTCCTAGCAATTACAGTAAAAGAGATATACCAGAGACGAAAAACAAATTTCAAAGCACCCAATCTTGAGAACCTATTTTCTACTAAAATGCAAGGCCAGATGGATTGAATTTCCATTTATCATGAAAGGAAATAAACTATATATAAAATTATCGAAATCCTCCAATTTGGATAGGAAGAAAGGTATGATATCACTGGCAGCAATTCACAATGATATGCTCTAGCCGGCCCAAAGAAAAAAGAACTCGCAGCATACTTCCATAACCACCCAAGAGTAGCCTGAGGGCTTTGGCTAACTACAATGTAATATTCTCTGTGCATGCATGTGTACACATACATAGACACCTCCAAATGCATAAAAATATGTTTATGTATGTATAAATGTTGTATAGATACACCTAAATATACATCTACATATACAATCATGCATATACACAGTGGGAGTGTATATAAATCTGAATATAAAGAAAACATCCACTATACTACTTACACTAATAGGAAACACTAGACTCCAGAAAGCTAACACTGAGGAGGGAAAATACCCCAAAAGGAAAAATAACAGCCTACAACAATGAGTGAAATGACCAAGCATGACAGAAGAACAGCCTGTTCATATTTGTAGCCAAATATGGAGCTGCTGCATTCCCGAATTGTTAGCACACTTTTTCACCATCCAATCAGATCTGATAATTAAAAATCAGGGATGGAAAAGTGTGGCTAATTCAAGGAGAGAATGCCCCAAATTGTCACAAGCAAACCTCCTCTCCGTTCGAGCTGGTGCGTGCCAGCCTCCGGGGGGAGTCCCTAGGTACTGGGCTGCTGATTTTGGATCTGATTTTCTGCAAAAAAACACACAAAAACCACAGCAAAAATGCTTTGGACAGCGTGTAAAAACTCTGCCAAAGTGTTAGGAAAAATAGTTTAAGTTCACTTGGAGGGATCATGCAGTGTTAGCATGAAAGAAATAAGGAAAGAAGCCACTTAAAAGATAGATAAATATCACAATAAATGGTAATGAGCTACTAATCAATTTGCAAGAGTAAGAAGATAACACTGACAAGAAGGAAAGTTCGACAACAACACAACACTTCTTTATTAAAGGTTTGCCAAAGGGTTGATTGCGCCACAATAGACAAGTCCAAAACTGGTACAATGATTATCCTCGCTCAAAGAGAGAATAGCTAGACTAGAAAGAATGAGAGATGAGGAGAGAGTATGTGTAAGCTGCTGCTGCTGCAAAAATCCGACCATCATAATGTAACCAAGCCACCAATATATAACAACGGGGGTGCACCTCACCAAGAGAGAGACCAAGGAAGCACATAAGAGAGGGAGAAGAAATAGGAAAGAGCATGAGGGAAGGAGTGATAGTGAGAGACACATGCGCATGAAAGGAGTGGAGTGACAAGAGTGAGTTAGACCCCACGTGTGAGAGTCAAAGAGGATAATGGAGGTGTAATAAAAAAGGAATACGCCCTATTTTCTAGGAGAGAGGGCGCATCATGGGAAATAGAAGTGGAGAATTGGAAGGAGAATAAGAAATAGGAAGAGGGGATTAGCAAGTGAGGAAGCTAAACAGAGAAAACTAAGTGCATGGTAGGAGAGATGAACAGTTAAGTGAGTGAGGAAAGAGGAGTGTGTGTGCATAAGCAAGAGGAATGCGCCCTATTTTTTAGGGAGGAGGCACATCATAGGAAAGGGAATGGGAAATAGAAACACATGTGGAGGGGAAGGAGTGGTAGAAGGGAAGTTTAAGGGGAGATAAGCCCTAGGGAATAGGAGATAAGGATGCGAGGTGGCACATGGAGTGATGGAGGAAGTGGGAGATGCGCCACACATGTGGGAGAAAGAGGGAGAGTGAGAGCACATCCAAGGATAGAGAAGGAGCTAAGTCACCTCACACAATGACACAGGACACGGAGGACACAAATACGAGTATTCAACACATGAAATTTTGACCCCAAAAACAGGACACAGAGGACATGTTTTATATATATATATATATATATATATATATATATATTAAAAAATTATATATCTGAAAAAAAATTGAAAATTACACATACACATGAAATTTAGACATAAAGATTCATATTTTGTTAGAAACTAGAAGATTTACATGATACAAAACTTTAAACATGTAACATAAATGATAAATCATGATTCAATATACATTGTAACATCAATCATGATCAAATGACAAGCATTGAACACACAAGAAATTAGAACCATAAGTTGTTGCATTCTCAATCTCAATAAGTCATCAAAATCAAAATGCACATAGATATTGAGTTAGTCACTGATACTATAGGTGGGAATACCAATGGCAAATACAAAATAGCCATAGGGTAGATAATAGAACCGTAGATGGAAGAATCTCATAGCTCATGAATCATGATTGTCAGTAGTCCTCCATGTCATAATCATCAAGATTAGCATCACTACCAGTGCTCTCTCCTCCATCCTCCTCCTCCTCCTCTATATCCAATGCAATCTGTCCATCTGTTGGTGTGGAGGATGACCCCTCGAGAGGATCACCATCATCAAAAGTGACCGGCTCTAGCACTGGTTCATTAAGATCCAAGTTGACTAATGTCAATTTAACATTGTTGTCCAAACCCATATCATCAGGAAACACAACCCACATCTTTGTTTTTCCCGTCAACCATTCTTCTCTCTGCATGTAAATAAGACAGAGGTTGGTGTGCATATACACCACTAAGTCACCTGACACAATGACAAAGAGAAGAGTTCAACAGAAGAGTTTATACTTGAGAAGGGTACATTTTTACTAGGGTCATGACAAAAGAGTTCAACAATCAATGCCACCAACATCAAGGTATATAAAAGGCTTAGTTCTCTTGATTAAATGTCAGTTCCATACCGTCATGATAGAATCCAGTGAAAACATTGCAATCCTTCCAATCTTGAAATCCTGAAAACCATTAAGTTTGTCGAATTTTGAATGGGACCTAAAATTCTACTTTCTCCATATGAAGCCCAATGAGGTTGAAACCACTCTCAAACATCCTGAAAAATTTAATGGTAATGTTAAAAATTCAAGTAAAAGGATGAAAATAAAAGATAAAGGAGAATGTCACTTTTAATTTAAGAATTTAATATTACCATTAATTACTAGGGTGGGTGAAATGGAGGGGGTGGGGACCTCTTTAAATAGCATTAGTAGGGGAAAACAACCATAAGTTGCACACCAAAACACCTCAAAACTCCAAATTGCATGAGGAAACGTGAGCTTGGGACCTTTCCTATGCATGACACATGTCCTGAAATTGAGACACGTGCAAGGCACATGTCGGACCCAAATCCATGTCTGACACGTATCCTCACAAATCTGTGTCCCCACGCCGGATACGCGACACTGAGGGCTAAATGGACGTGTCATGTTTCATAGAGAAAGAGATAATAAGGAGGAAACAATGCGCTCGGGGTTTAAAGATGAGGTTAGGTGCATGGAGGAGGGAAAAAGCCATCCAACGCATGTCTTTAGGCTAAAAATGGAGTTAGGAATCATGCGCTAGCTAAGGAGGGAGGATGTGCCCTATTTTTTAGGGATTTAGTGATTAAGAGGTGTTTAAAGAGGAATTAATGAAATTAATTTGCATGGAAAATGAGTTAATGATGAGTGAGAGGAAATTAGTGAGTGATTTAAGCCTTGATTGGCTCAATCACATCCATGAGACTGCCACCTCATCCACACGCCCCCTTTAATTAGTTAATTCTTCACTTTAATGCTTTTATCCTTAGAAAGTGTGCCCCTTCATTAAATGATGCCAAGTAGATGCCACAAGTCACTGCATCATCGCCACATGTCAGAATTTGACCATGCCACTTGTCACCTTTGGAGGCGACCACCCTTGCTATAAATAGAAACTACTAAAAATAGGTTCGGCTTCTAAAAAATAGGAAATTGTCAAAAACGTCCAAGATGACAAGGATAACACTGCCATGTGTCATTTCTAAAAATAGACATTGCTAAAAACAGAATCTCGTTGCATGCCCATGATATCATACTCATCGGACTCGATTTTCCATGAGGATTCCAAATATGCAATCAAAATTGACATGCTAGCCCTGGTGCTCCACCTGCTAAAAATAAAAAATGTTGACAAATCATCTCGTAAAAGGTCCAAAAGACTCAGAATGTCTCAAGGATCAATATTGCACACTCAAAATCTTGATCCGAGGCCTAGAGCTCAACCTGCTAAAAATAGAAAGTACTTGCATGATCCCCGGAAAACTGCCATCGAGATCAGTATCATGCAAGGACCAACCTTGTATGCTCAAAACTATCAAATGAGACTCTAGTCACTGTCTCCTAAAAAGTAGGGTCACCTGCTATAAATAGACATCTCTCTCAAATCCATGGGAAACTATGCTAACTCTAACTCCAAAGCAAAAACAACCATAACACTAGTCCTGTACATGTCTCTGGTGGGAACCGACCTCTGGCTCACACAAGTGCTAAACTCTGGGAAAATCTTTGAATGCCAGCCCAAATAGTGTATGTTGGCTCTTAACCCTCAGCATTTGCAAGGGTGAAAATCCAGGGGTTAACATGTATACTAACGTAATTATAAAAGGTGTTTCCTGGTCCAGTTTGTGAGCTGGCTTCATAACGTCAAGTCGATAAGTAACAATTCTAGAACTTACTACATATCTATCATCACTCTCAAGGTCATCACCAAAAGTGCAATTATGTTTGTTTTTTATTTATTGTCATTATGGAGACATTTACAACTACTCATAGAACAAGAATATGGGTAAAAATTATTGTGAAAATAATATTTCAGGCTTAGGAATGTAAATTTCAACACAGTAAAAACGTGGAAATTACATAAATTACATAAGACCACCTCTAGTAGCAATTTGAATTACATATCATTATCTATGGATTAAGTAGAGAAGGACAAAATAAAAAATAAAAGTCCAATTAGAAGAAAGCGGAGTTATTTAAATTATGTACTTAAATTCATTGTTTTTAATTTTTATGCATGGGGTGTTGTATGGACAGTTGTCTTCAAGCTAGTGTCTAACTTCTCATCTGTAATCAACCAACTATGAAATATCCCCGATCCAGCTGATTTGGATATCTACTGCTGATCTAGTGTTTTGTCTCACAGATCTGATACTCTAGGGGTTTTTGGATGCATTTTATCTTCAGATCTGATACTCTGGGGGTTTCTGGATGCGTTTTAGTTATATGCTTGAGATGTTTTGTGATTGTCGCATGTGCATGTTATACATTATGGTTTAAACTGTATATATATGATGCATGCAGAAATAAGGAACAACAACCACCCAATAACATGTATTATGAGATTTAAGCAGGGAAATACAATGAAATACTGGAAATATAGAAAATAGTCATCAGCGAGATCTCATGGATCGTCACTGGAATACAAGCAAATAACATAAAATACATATGACCAGAAGATGAAGGCAGATCTGATGCATGCACGGATAGATCGGCAAAATCGACGGTTCCGGAGAAGCACGATAACCGCTACAAACTAGAAAACTTGTCTGGAAGGTTATAACCGTCGGAATGAGCTAGAAACTGTCTCAATAGAAGCGCCCTAGCCTCTAGACTGATCCTGGTGACTATCGAATGGAAGATCTGTCCTCTGATGCTCCAGATCTCATCCCCTGGGGGTCTGCACATCTCCTGGGCTCTCTGGATGCGCCCAAATGATTCCACCAGCGGAATCAGCTGCTATATGACTCAAAATGTTCGCCCTGGCAAATGCAGAACTGGGTCGAAAGGGTTTCCCCAGATCTTCTCTAATGCTCCGGCTATAACCCCAATTGTTCTTCCACAAGAGTTGTGCCCTGGATGGCTGAATGTTGCGCTCTGAAGGATTCCACTGTCAGAATCTGATGGTAGGTGGCTCAATCTATGCACCCTAGATGGATCTCAACTAGGTCGGAAGGAATCTGCAATCCGAGCTCTGGTCTCGTGCAGCTACACAAACCCTCTATCTGACCTTGCGCCCTCACTGGCTGAGCTACGCAACACTGCAAATTGGATGCTCCTGAATCGCACGGTGAAATACATGGATGGTATCTCCGATGGTCTAGGGTGTGTCTCTCAACGCCGAAATCGGTCAATGGTGGTGGTTTCCTCTAGAAATCCACAAAACAGTAGAAGTCGAATCTCCTCCTCCTCTAGGAACTCTCCACATCAAATCATAACATAGCATAATGAGGAATTAGGTCGAATTCCTCCCTTTATACTCTTCCCGATCTAATTCACCATTGACCTCACTTAAGCTAGGCACTTTTCCTCCTAAGTTGAGTAATTAATTAATTAAGTCCCCCCTTAACACCTTTTCGTTCTATTTCTCCGTTGACTTAGGCTTAAGTGACTTTTCCTATGTTTTTTGTCTTAATTCAACATTTAGCCATCAATTCTCCCTTATTTCTCCTCTCGTTCCCTGTTTGTGCTTAACTATAGTCTACGAGAACAAATAGACTACTAACTCACTCCCTGTTGACCTACTCCTGGGAACGGAACATCACATTATGTGCTTAAATTCATTGTTTTTTATGCATGGGGTGTTGTACAGACAGTTGTCTTCAAGCCAGTGTCTAACTTCTCATCCGTAATCAACCAAGTATAAAAGGCATTCAAAAGAAATAGGACGTGGGTGTATCTTGTGAACCTTACCATAGATATGGTGTTCCCTTAGTAAGCTTCATTTGCTTCTCTATTCTCTTCCATGTTACTTTGAACTAGAATTTAGAAGTTGCTTCCGTTGACTATAGTACATTTAGATAAGATAAGACAATTGTATTAATATCCAACCAATGACCACTAAAGTAGGTCAATGGGACTGTCAGGTACAATGATGTCAATACAAAGCACGAGCACTAAGGTGGCTCCTATAAAAAGCAAGATGCAGAAAGTAAAGAATGAATCTACTCTAGGTCCTGGAAAGCAGCTCCACAGATGGGCATACAGTCCAGGATAGAGATTTACAAGGTGAGTGGAACTATGATCAGTGAAACAAATGGTACAAGTCTATCTTGGTCGATTGGAATCATCTCTCCTAACATCGGAGGCCAAATGGAGAAAGTTCAAAATAGATGTCTGTCTAGAGGAAAAACCAGAAGAGGAGTTGAACTGCGTACTATGCTACTACTTGGAAGAGTGAACCCGTCTCTGTGCCTTGGAAGACAGTGTCTCCCAGCTAGTATGGGGCATTAGAGAAATTTTGAGGTCTAAAATGGGCCTCCTAAAGAAAATAATAAAATAATAGTTAAAATAATAAAATAAGAGTTATGAATTTTCAAAGGGAAAGAAAGAAAACTACCTTTTCTTATTGTATTTTCGACTTATCTCCTTATCTCACTGTCAATATATCAAAAGTATGCAGAGTGGGTACTCGTTGGATGCAACGAGTACCCACTCTGCATGCTTTTAATATAATTCTGCATCCAACGAGTACCCACTCTGCATGCTTTTAATATAATTCTGCATCCAACGAGTACCCACTCTGCATACTTTTGATATATTGACAGTGAGATAAGGAGATAAGTCGAAAATACGATTAAAAAAAGTATTTTTTTTTCTTTCCCTCCAAAACTATTTACCCTTATGGTTGACATCATCATCTTGAATCCTATTGGGTTTTTTAAAGTTGATATTGAGAGCACACTTTTTGTTTTGAGGCCCATTTTTAACCTCAAAATTTCTCTAATCCCTAGACTAGCAATGCCTCGGGGATCTCACAAAAGTGGAGATGGGTCTCCGAGTTCAAATTGATCTGTGGTTAGGGATGAGACCACTATCCATCTTCCTCTTGGTGCCCTTGGTAGATGGGAGCGCTGCAAAGAAGGAGGTGCTCTGCTAAGTGCGAGTTGGCCTAGGATGCAGATGTGACTGGGGGATGAGAGAGCGGAGACAGTGTCTCCTGTATGTATAAAGCAAGGCATCTCCGGTCAAGGTACCTAAAGAAATTAGCAAGAGTCTAGATTTCTCTGAAAAGACGATAGAATTGTTTGCAGATCTCGTGGTAAACCAGGAAGCAGAAGATGAAGTGCTCCTCAGTCTCAACCTTCTAAAGATAGCACATCTGGTAGATCCTCTCTGACCAATCAATCGAGTGATCCATCTCGACCGGAAGTCTATGCAATCCCACTCTGAACTGGCCTAGTGGGATACAAAGAGCATGCATCCAATGGTGAAGTGTGTAAAGGAGACAAACAATGAGCCTATCCCTCAAATCCATGATCTGCTCAACGTAGAAGGCCATCTTTGGACATAACCTACCCTAAGGGTTTATCCAAGTGATCTGCATAATAAATATCATCTTTGATCATCCTACTCATCTCTTGTCTAGTATGTAAGAGGTGGTCAGGTGCATTAAAGAAGTACCTGAATGGAGGGAGTCGGTCTTGTAATACCAACAAACTCCAAAAAGTCTAAGACCCTCGCATACCAACAAGTATGACTCAATGGACTAACAAAGGCAATGGACTCTAATGAGCAATAGGCCAAGTATGGATATCGGTTGCATCTCTTCGTCGTGTCGGTGAAACTCCAAATGTCGTGTAGGAGTGAGATAAGGATAAAGACCGTCTCAAGCTGAAAGGGCTAAGCATCAAATTCTACAAGAATAATGGTTTGAGGGACTGCCTTCTTACATCTCATGATGGAGTGAAGGAGGAGGATCTAAACTCTCTCTGCTAAGGCCCAATCAAACTCTAGCAAACCAGGCCCCCAAACCTCTAGGCCATAGAGAACTGTGTGCTAAATAAGGGTGTCCATGAGAGACATCTTGGATGATATGTCCTGAAAATGGTTTCAGAAACACTATCTCTCGAGAAGGGCTAAGGATCCGTAGCCCTTGTTAACTCAAGGTTGAAGTGCATGTTGCAGACTAAAGCGAGGTCCTATGAATTGTACCCCCAAATAAGTATAGGTGCTAATGATCTCAATCTCCTCCCCTTTGAAAAAGAAATGATGATAGAAGAGGGTCTTCTTCGACCAGTTGAAGATTATGACCTTGGTTTTACCCAAGTTAATCGTTAACTAATGAAGGTCACAGAAAGGGCTAAGGCATCAAGTTGTCTTTGAAACCTCTCTGAAGATGAGGCCAAGAGGATCATGTCGTCAACAAAAAGAAAGATAGATACCATGGCCTGGTGGAGAATGCACCCATCTCCATACTAGACATGGTCATGCAGGAAAGACTTTAGCTCGTCGATGTATATTCCAAATAATAAGGGGACCAGGGAGCACCCTTGTTTGACCCCAATGGTACTCCTGATAAAATTTCATACCTCATGCGTTGTGCAAAGATGACCAAGGACCGACTCATACAAGTGCATAATTGTGGTCAATAAGGTCTCTGAAATACCAATGTCTCGAAGCCTTGAAAACAATGCCTCCCAAGGGACGAGGTCAAATGCTTTATGAAAGTCCACAAAGCAGTAGTAAACTTTCAAATAGCAATGTTGCGCCTCCTCGATGATGGCCAAGAGTGTAAGACTGTGATCAATGGTCTGGTGTGCAGGTCAGAATCGTGCCTGTCCTCTAGCTAAGTTGTCTCCATCATTTTTTTAGGCATCTAATTTCAGATCTGAAAATTACTTCCAAGTGACTTCAAACTGTAAACCTAGGCTGTTAGCACCGAATAACTTTACAATGAAATTATGACAAAAAATTGCAGCGGAAACATAAAGATCAGAGAGAAACCATCCATGCACAAGATACACAAATTTTTGTTCTGTAAACTTTCCAGATTTAGAATTTCTGAGGGAAAAACCAGCCCTCTCAACAAATTCACAAAATCAGCGAAACTGAGGACAAACCCAATACTCTCAGCGAAAAGATAAAATTCAGCAAAATCTCGAAAAATTCTCAATTCACTTGCAAACCTGCTAAGGTCACTTGTACGGCATGTTGATATCAGCCATATGGACTAATGACGTCAGTCGTACGGACCTGTCACCTACCCAGAAAACTCGCACATGCAGCATGTTTCCTGCCCTCACACGTGCAGCCTGTCAGTACCACACATAGGGTCTATTCCTGTCTTTTTCCTGTCACACGTGCATACGATTATATCCCTCACACGTGCGAATATATTTCTCTCTCCCCTCACACATGTGAGCTCACACGTGTGGCCTCGTCCTTCGAAAAAAATAACAAAAAAAGAAAGATTAGAAAACCCTAGGCCAAATTTGCCAAAGTGCAAAATTTCCTTGCTAAAATTTTCACCCCAATCTCCTATGCACAAGTACTCACTCACCTATGCTAACTCCATAATGTCACAATAAAATCTCCAAGTGTCTCCTCACATTGCCTCTCCTTTTATAGGAGTCTAATGAGTGAGTTTAGGAACCCCTTCTAAACTCAACATTAAATTAGAATTGACCCATGTGGGTGTGAAGCCCCAACACTAATTCCAAGCCCCAATTCCAATCCAAAATGGGTTTTCACAAAATGAAAAATGCAATGTGGGTGCCAACGAAGATTCTCACATACCCGACACCAGGGCCAATGTGAGAATACCTGCCCAAAGCTACAAAAAATCAATAGTGTCCACTCAAGCTCCTCAGAGTGCTTCAAATGGAGAATCGTAGAATAGAATTTTGAGAATGTCTGGCCAACCATGGTCATTCTGCAGTTATTGGGATCGGAGATAGAACTCGATTTGTGGATCGGGTGGATAGTGTGATGCAACCAACACTGTGGGAAACTTGTACAGATCACATGGTTGAATAGATCGGCCAAGTGACTATCCTTAATGTGAACTGTGAAGACCCTACTTGAAGGATTCTTCCTCGAAGACTTCCTCATCCGCTCCTTTGTTGGTGTTTTTTGTCCTCTAATCCACACCTCGGATCACGTGGAAGAAACCTTCAATCCACCGGTGTGGCCTTGGGGGCAAGTCTCAAATCGGGTAGTTGTCACCTGACACTCGACTCCTCCGTCTAGGCTAACTCCTAGCGAAGCCAAGGGTGGTAGTCCCTAAAACAGAATCTAAGGCTTGAACTAAAGCTAAGCACAATTATTGTTCTAGGAGTTTGAAATGAAATCCAAAAGTAAATACAACTATTCTAATAGCATATGTGACACATAAAGGAAATGCTTATGCTAGAGATATTAAGCAAATAAAGTACTTGGATATAAATGATATAGCTTGAAAGAAGATATAAATGCTTGAAAGTAAATGACGATAACCAATATAATAGACTAGTGCCAAAAGTAAAGTATGTTGCTGTAAAATGAATGTTTTGCAAATGCTCTTGGTGAATTTTATTATTAAGGGTGATTGCTTGAATAAGTGGTTTAATTTAGTGAAGTGGTGAAATATTCTAAGTTGAAAATCTTGGAAAAAACTCTCCCAGTTTGGTGTTGGACTTTCGTCAAACACTTGGCATACATCAGAAAATATGGCTGTAGGTGAAAATCCAAGGGGCAGCCGGCTATTCCATTGATTCTGTTTGCTGTTATAATGGTTTTTGAATCCCTTATGCCTCCCAATGATGTGCACAATGTTTTTTTATAGTTTTAAGCAAAACCCATAAAGATATAATGAAAAACGTCCATGTATGCAATAGCAAATTATTCAGAAAATGGCTGCTCTTTATTAAATAATATAGCTGAGTCAATATCAATCAAAACTAGATAGAAATAMCTCTCAACAGTGGTGAGGTTACTTGCTGTAGGAAGATGGAATCATCACAGCTCCAACAGACATAAGAAAACGGCCCAAACTGCTCCCACGAGTTGACAAAAAGGGGCGACTCACATAATATTTGTTTGTTGTTTGGTTTGGGGACGAAATGGCAGCCCCAACTCCACGATTTCCCTCTATGCACTGCAATATACAGCCCACAATGGAAGGTCAACCAGCAGCAAGAAGAATCCGCCCAATAGCAGCTTCTCTTCACACCCCACGCAGTTAATAAGAGCACGCAGCTCCTGTGGAGGAGAAACACGACCAGCGCCCAAGGAAAACGCAGCCACAAGAAGTTATCCAGCCGTGTTCACAACATGAAGGTCAATGCTCAGCCAACAGCCATGACTTGGAAGGAGATTGTCTCAGCCTCAATAAAAAAAAAACGCTCAGCCACTAAGTGCAGAATGCGCCCAGCTCAAGGAACGTCCCCACTCTTCCACATGTGCCAAAAGAAAACCAACCACTCCTCTACTGCTGCTGATGAATTAAAACTCGCCCCAAAATCGACCTGGATCGATTGCCAATTCTCTGCAAGTGAAAAGCCTGGATGGAGGCATTGTTTCAACCCTGAAACTGAGTTTTCTCACCGAGGGTTTCAAAACCCTCGTCTCAAGCTCGCAAGCTTCTCCCAAAACAATTTCTCAAAATTGATTTTTCGACAATGCCTCTCCCATCCTCCATCCTCCTTTTTGTCCTTYCACTTTTTTTTTCCTTTTTCCTCCATTAAATATTTCTTTTAATTAATAATTGRAGAAAATACCCTCAAAGAGGGGTTTAACATTAATAAACTCACTTTCSCTAAGTTTTKCTTTATAAYTCAGAAGYGACTTTACTAATGTCATTTCCCTAGCTTGTCCGTTTAATGGTTTACGGGAAATTGGATAAACCACCACGGTATCCCGACTGCCTAAGGGAAATGGGACATTACAAGTGGTTTGATGTTGCAATTCCAATTTGTGCATGCAAGATTGTAAATGTGAAACAAAAAAGTAAATCTTATCTAAGATTTATTTCCTTAAACTACTATCCCTCAAATGGGTATCAGTAAGATCGTAAGGAGTTCCAATGGGGAGAGAACTGATCTCAATGAGTATCCTCTTGAGTTCACAAGTCGATCTACCGATATGGATCTTGTATCGAGCAATAGTGGTATAAGGTTTTCCCTATTAAAACTACTACGCACTRACCAATTTCCTTTTTGATGGACACMCCAGATCAAGCAAAGCTTGCAAGGGGCGAGAGCATACTAACGT
This sequence comes from Picea engelmannii, assembly GCA_009831015.1. NCBI lineage: Eukaryota > Viridiplantae > Streptophyta > Pinopsida > Pinales > Pinaceae > Picea > Picea engelmannii. The sequence goes on along the minus strand of ML785785.1, from coordinate 18,499 downwards.
TGTTGAGGGGAAGGYTTATTTTCCAAACTGAAATAACCAAAAGGAAATGCAAAAAATGAAATCTAAACTAATCTAATCTAGARATTGAAAYCTATCTAATGTTTTACGGTGCTTGGGTTTATTTTAGATTTGCAAAAAAGAAATGAAAGAAAGAAAAAGAGATAAGCACGAAAATGAGASAGTYCCCCCCAGCCCCTGGGGGGACTGCAGGCCAAGTGGGTTATCCCACCCTTTCTTTTCGATTACAATGATTTTTTGAAGAAAATTTGTGGTCCTTTTATACTCAAGGCCACAAATTTACAAATTTATTGAGAGAAAATTAGATTGGAAGAAAGTTGGAAGCCTTCAACAGTCCCAGATGCTCCGGATCTCAAAATTTGGGCAAAGCTTCCCCCTTGGTTGTCCGCAAACCTGCAAAAAACGACAAGCTATTAAGGGCAAAAGATACCCAAAACCACTTTGAAAGGACCTGCAAAATATGTTAGCTTTATGCAAAAAAATTCTAAGTGAAAGATCAGATAAAAGGGAAGCAAACTAAGGTTAGGCAAAAAAATAACTACTCTAAATGGGTTTTGTTCATTGTTTGGACAGCGAACAATAAACACTTAGATTGGCTATAGAAAAAAACTCTATTAAATTTGAAAGATCTATTTTTTAGGAAGAAATAAAAAGACCTTTCCTAAACTAGATCTATTAAAGATTTATAAATGATAAACAATGTATAGATCTAGCTTAACCTTGCATGTTGTAATATCCTAGATCCGGCTAGTCTAGGAAATGTTGCTAATCTGATATGTTTGGTGTCTGACCTAATACTCTGGGTGTTTCTGGATGCGTTTGAGTTGCGGGTTTCTACATGCTTGGTGTTTTTTGCATGTGTTTGTAGATAATTAATTGTTTACAGCATATAAATGAGCATACAGATAATAAATGAGACAAAACACTGCAAACCATATATTATGATATTTCTGCAGTTTACAATGCCGTATGAGGCTGAATAAAAATAAATCTCTCGGCTAGATCAGAGACAAAAGGGATCTTAGCCCAAATATAATAAACAAACTAAAACAATGATACTCGCTAATAGAAGAATGTTGTTTGATCAATGGATGAGCGATAGGATCTGTTGCAAGCTATGGCAACTCATACGGCAACTGTTGCAAGTCTAGAAAGTTCGCCATGGCGGCTAAACTCCTTGGATCTGCCCGGAAACTGTCTCAAACAGTGTGCTCTGACCTCATGCACACTCTCAGTAGTTGACCAACTGAAGATCGACCCTCTGACAATCTGTACAGATCCTAGATGGATCCCCCTAGGGAAATGTGCCCCAACTACTGCTAGAAACTGCACCGTAATGATTCCTCTGTCGAAATCGGCTGATAAGGGTTTCAAACTGAGTGCCCTAGGCTCCTCTGAAATGGGTCGGAAGGATTTCCCTAGATTTGGTCTAATGATCTCTTGGGAATCCCAAATGTGTCCTCTCCAACTGTCGAACCCTCAATGGTTGAGTAATGTGCCCAAGATGATTTCTCTGTCGGAATCTGATGGGAAACCAGGCAATAGATGTGCCTTGCCCTCCTCTCAACTGGGTCGAAAGGGAATCCCCGGATTCTCCCTCAATGGGACAAGTCGACTCACTAAGTCTCCTCAGAAGTTGTGCCCTCACCCTGAATAAGTACGCCCTTGCTGCTGCAACCTGTGTAACTGCAGCTAAAGATCGATGGAAGATCTGTGTGATCTCCCCAATGACTAGCGTGTGCCTCTCAACACCGAAATCAACCCCTAAGTGTATTCCTCCTGGAATCCACAGACCTCTCTCTCCTAAGATGCACCTCTCTCCTCAATGACAAGTCAAATTATTCATAATGATGAATTAATTCGCTTTACCCTTTCTTTATAACTTCCCGAAACCCTAATTCATTGTTGACCTATTTTTAGCTTATTTGGTTTATTTTTAGCTCACTTTGACTTAAAAGTGCTTTTAGTCACTTTTAGCTAAATGTCATTTTCAAATTATAACACCCTCGGCTAAAGTGACCTCTAGTAACCCTGTTTACCCCTGTATGGCCCTGGCTATAGTCTAACGGGGTTGTTTAGACCATTAAGCTTCCTCTTTGGAGCTCCTATTTGGAAAGGGACATTACAGTCCTCCCTTCCCGAAATTGCTTGTCCTCAAGCAATACCAATCCAGGGTGCTGCAACACCTGCTCGCTCTCCCAAGTAGCATCCTCTGCTGGAATCCCTCTCCATCTCATGAGACACTCTCTGATGACCTTGCTCCTCTGTTTCCACTCTAGGAACTCCAGTACCTCCTCTAGAACCAACTCCAACAGTCCCTCCTCATCCAATGGGGGAATCTCCTCTGATGTGTTGATAAATTGACCCAGGGCCTTCTTGAGGCAAGACACGTGAAACACGTTATGAAACCCGCTCCCCTCTAGAAGCTCTAGCTCATAAGAAACCTCGCCTACCTGGCGCATGATCCTGTAAGGTCCACAAAATCTAGGCTTGAGCTTCTTAGCCCCACTCTTCTTCAGAGATGACTGTCTGTAGGGTTGGAGTCTCAGGAAAACCAAGTCCCCAACCTCAAAGTTGCGCTCTATCCTGTGCCTGTCTGCACTCATCTTCTGTCGATTTTGCATTGTCTGCAGGTTCTCTTTCAGTAACTTGAGAATCTCTTGACTCTCGGTGATCCAAACCTTGGCTTTGGGAGCTCTGCTCTCCCCGAAAACCAAGTCTATCAAAGTGGGAGCATCATAACCGTACAATGCTCAAAAGTGCATCATAACCGTACAATGCTCAAAAGTGTGTCATGCCAATGGACATGTGGAAGGTGGTGTTGTAGCAATGCTCCCATAGATGTAGCCACATGACCCATGTTCTCTGCTGTCCACTCACATAGTTTCTCAAATATCCCTCAACCCACTTATTGACTATCTCGATCTGCCCATATGTCTGAGGGTGATAGTTGGTGCTGGGTGTCAACTCTGTCCCCACCAATCTAAACAACTCCTTCCAGAATGTACCAATAAACTGACTACTTGTGTCACTGATGATGTTCCTCGACAACCCATGGAGCCTAAAGACCTCCCTGAAGAATAACTCGACCACCTGAACTGCGTTGTAAGCGGTCGATATGGCATAGAAGTGAGCAAACTTGGCCAATCTGTCGACCACCACATAGATGGAATCCTTACCCTGAACCTTGGGTAGGCCCGTGATGAAGTCCATCGATATGCTCTCCTATTTCTGCTCGGGAATGGGAAGTGGCTAAAGTAGTCCTGTTGGAAGCGTATGCTCTGACTTATTCTACTGACAAGTCACACACTCACTGATGTACCTCACAACGTCAATCGTATGGACCTGTAACCTAACCAAAAAACTCACACATGTGGCCTGTTTCCTGCCCTCACACGTGCAGCTTGTCCGTACCACACATGTGATCTATTCCTGTCTTTTTCTTGTCACACGTGCATACTGTTATATCCCTCACACGTGAGACTATCTTTCTCTCTCCCCTCACACATGTGAGCTCACACATGTCGCCTCATCCTTGGCAGAAAATAAAAAAAACATAAAGACTAGAAAGCCCTAGGCCAAGTTTGTCGAAGTGCAAAATTTCCTTGCTAAAATTTTCACCCCAATCTCCTTAGCACAAGTACTCACTCACCTATGCTAACTCCATAATGTCACAATAAAATCTCCAAGTGTCTCCTCACATTGCCTCTCCTTTTATAGGAGTCTAATGAGTGAATTTAGGAACCCCTTCTAAACTCAACATTAAATTAGAATTGACCCATGTGCATGTGAAGCCCCAACACAAGCCCCCAACACCAATTCCAAGCCCCAATTCCATTCCAAAATGGGTTTTCACAAAATGAAAAATGCAATGTGGGTGCCAACGAAGATTCTCACATGCCTGACACCAAGGCCAATGTGAGAATACCTGCCTGAAGCTACGAAACATCAACAGTGTCCACTCAAGCTCCTCAGAGTGCTTCAAATGGAGAATCGTAGAATAGAATTTTGAGAATGTCTGGCCAACCATGATCGTTCTGTAGTTATTGGGATCCGAGCTAGAACTCGATTTGTGGATCAGGTGGATAGTGTGATGCAACCAAGACTGTGGGAAACCTGTACAAATCACATGGCTTAATAGATCGGCCAAGTGACTATCCTTAATGTGAACTGTGAAGACCCTACTTGAAGGATTCTTCCTCGAACCCTTCCTCATCCACTCCTTTCTTGGTGTTTATTGTCGTCTAATCCACACCTCGGATCACGTGCAAGAAATCTTCAATCCACTGGTGTGGCCTTGGGGGCAAGTCTCGAATCGGGTAGTTGTCACCTGACACTCAACTCCTCCATCTAGGCTAACTCCTAGCGAAGCCAAGGGGGGTAGTCCCTAAAAAAGAATCTAAGGCTTGAACTAAAGCTAAGCAAAATTATTGTTCTAGGAGTTTGAAATGAAATCCAAAAGTAAATACAACTATTCTAATAGCATATATGACACATAAAGGAAATGCTTATGCTAGAGATATTAAGCAAATAAAGTACTTGGATATAAATGATATAGCTTGAAAGCAGATATAAGTGCTTGGAAGTAAATGACGATAAGCAATATAATAGACCAGTGCCAAAAGTAAAGTATGTTGTCGTGAAATGAATGTTTTGCAAATGTTCTTGGTGAATTTTATTATTAAGGGTGATTGCTTGAATTAGTGGTTTAATTTAGTGAAGTGGCTTTATGTTGCAAGTCCACTTTGTGCATGCAAGATTGTAAATGTGAAACAGAAAAATAAATCTTATCTAAGATTTATTTCCTTAAACTACTATCCCTCAAATGGGTATCAGTAAGATCGTAAGGATTCCCAATGGGGAGAGAACTGATCTCAACGAGTATCTGCATGAATTCACAAGTCGATCTACCGATATGGATCTCGTATCGAGCAATAGTGTTATAAGGTTTTCCCTATTAAAACTACTACACACTGACCAATTTCCTTTTTGATGGATACCCCAAATCAAGCAAAGCTTGCAAGGGGCGAGAGCATACTAACGTTGTTGAGGGGAAGGCTTATTTTCCAAATTGAAATAACCAAAAGGAAATGCAAAAAATGAAATCTAAACTAATCTAATCTAGAAATCGAAACCTATCTAATGTTTTGTGGTGCTTGGGTTTATTTTAGCTTTGCAAAAAAGAAATGAAAGCAAGAAAAAGACATAAGCACGAAAATGAGACAGTTCCCCCCAGCCCCTGGGGGGACTGCAAGACAACTGGGTTATCCCACCCTTTCTTTTCGGTTACAATGATTTGTTGAAGAAAATTTGTGGTCCTTTTATACTCAAGGCCAAAAAGTTACAAATTTATTGAGAGAAAATTAGATTGGAAGAAAGTTCGAAGCCTTCGACGGTCCCAGATACTCCGGATCTCGAAATTCGGGCAGAGCTTCCCCTTGGTTGTCCGCAAACCTGCAAAAAACAACAAGCTATTGGGGGCAAAAGATACCCAAAACCACTTTGAAAGGACCTGCAAAATATGTTAACTTTATGCAAAATTTTTCTAAGTGAAAGATCAAATAAAAGGGAAGCAAACTAAGGTTAGGCAAAAAATTAATTACTTTAAATGTGTTTTGTTCATTGTTTGGACAGCGAACAATAAATACTTAGATTAGCTATAAAAAAAAACTCTATTAAATTTGGAAGATCTATCTTTTAGGAAGAAATAAAAAGACCTTTCCTAAACTAGATCTATTAAAGATTTATAAATGATAAACAATGTATAGATCTAGCTTAACCTTGCATGTTGTAATATCCTAGATCCGGCTAGTCTAGCAAATGCTGCTAATCTGATATGTCTGGTGTCTGACCTAATACTCTGGGTGTCTTTGGATGTGCTTGAGCTGCGAGTTTCAACATGCTTGGTGTTCTTCGCATGTGTGTGTAGATAATTAATTGTTTACAGCATATAAATGAGCATACAGATAGTAAATGAGACAAAAGACTGCAAACCATATATTATGATATTTCTGTGGTTTAGAATGTCGTATGAGGCTGAATAAAAATAAATCTCTCAGCTAGATCAGAGACAAAAGGGATCTTAGCCGAAACACAATAAGCAAAATAAAACAATGATACTCGGCAAGAGAAGAATGTTGTTGGATCAATGGATGAGCGATAGGATCTGTTGCAAGCTACGGCAACTGCTACAAGTCTGGAAAGTTCGCCCTGGTGGCTAAAATCCTCGGATCTGCCTGGAAACTGTCTCAAACAGTGTGCCCTGACCTCATGCACACTCTCGGTAGTTGACCAACTGAAGATCGACCCTATGACGATCTATACGGATCCCGGATGGATCCCCCTAAGGAAATGCTCCCCAACTACTACTAGAAACTGCGCCCTAGTGATTCCTCCATCGAAATCGGTTGATAAGGCTCTCAAACTGAGCGCCCTAGGCTCCTCTGACATGGGTCGGAAGGATTTCCCTAGATCTGGTCTAATGATCTCTCAGGAATCCCAAATGTGTCCTCCCCAACTATCGCACCCACAATGGTTGAGTAATGTGCCCAAGATGATTTCTCCGTCAGAATCTGACGAGAAACCAGGCAATAGATGCGCCTTGCCCTCCTCTCAACTGGGTCGAAAGGGAATCCCTGGATTCTCCCTCGATGGGACAAGTCGACTCACTAAGTCTCTTAAGAAGTTGTGCCCTCACCTTGAATAAGTCTGCCCTTACTGCTGCAACCTGTGTAACTGCAGCTAAAGATCGATGGAAGATCTGTGTGATCTCCCCAATGACTAGCGTGTGTCTCTCAACACCGAAATCAACCCCTAAGTGTATTCCTCCTGGAATCCACAGACATCTCTCTCCTAAGATGCACCTCTCTCCTCAATGACAAGTCAAATTCTTCATAATGATGAATTAGGTCGCTTTACCCTTTCTTTATAGCTTCTCGAAACTCTAATTCGTTGTTGACCTATTTTTAGCTTATTTGTTCTATTTTTAGCTCACTTTGACTTAAAAGTGATTTTAGTCACTTTTAGTTAAATGTCATTTTCGAATTATAACACCCTCGGCTAAAGTGACCTCTAGTAACCTTGTTTACCCCTGTATGGCCCTGGCTATAGTCTAACGAGGTTATTTAGACCTTTAAGCCTCCTCTTTGGAGCTCCTATTTGGAAAGGGACATTACCTTCCCCCTTCCCGAAATTGCTTCACCTCAAGCAATACCAATCCAGGGCGCTGCAACCCCTGCTCGCTCTCCCAAGTAGCATCCTCTGCTGGAAGCCCTCTCCATTTGATGAGACACTCTCTGATGACCCTGCTCCTCAGTTTCCGCTCTAGGAACTCCAGTACCTCCTCTAGAACTAGCTCCAATTGTCCCTCCTCATCCAATGGGGGAAGCTCCTCTAATGTGTTGATAAATTGACCCACAGCCTTCTTGAGGCAAGACACGTGGAACATGTTATGAATCCTGCTCCCCTCTGAGAGCTCTAGCTCATAAGAAACCTCACCTACCTGGTGCATGATCCTGTAACGTCCACAAAATCTAGGCTTGAGCTTCTCAACCCCACTCTTCTTCAGAGATGACTGTATGTAGGGTTAGAGTCTTAGGAAAACTAAGTCCCCAACCTCAAAGTTGCGTTGTATCCTGTGCCTGTCCGCACTCATCTTCTGCCGATTTTGCATTGTCTGCAAGTTCTCTTTTAGTAACTTGAGAATCTCTTGACTCTCGGTGATCCAATCCTTGGCTTTGGGAGCTCTACTCTCCTTGAAAACCACATCTATCTTGCTGGGAGCATCATAACCGTACAATGCTTGAAAGGTTGTCATACCAATGGACATGTGGAAGGTGGTGTTGTAGCAATGCTCCCCTAGATGTAGCCACCTGACCCATGTTCTTTGTTGTCCACTCACATGGTTTCTCAAATATCCCTCAACCCACTTGTTGACTATCTCGATCTGCCCATATGTCTGAGGGTAATAGTTGGTGTTGGGTGTCAACTCTGTCCCCACCAATCTAAACAACTCCTTTCAGAATGTGCCAATAAACCGACTGTCCATGTCACTGGTGATGTCCCTCGGCAACCCATGGAGCTTGAAGACCTCCCTGAAGAATAACTCGGCCACCTGAACTACGTTGTAATCGGTCGATATGGCATAGAAGTGAACAAACTTGGCCAACCTGTCGACCACCACATAGATGCAATCCTTACCCTGAACCTTGGGTAGGCCCGTGATGAAGTCCATTGATATGCTCTCCCATTTCTGCTCAAGAATGGGAAGTGGTTGAAGTAGTCCTATTGGAAGCGTATGCTCTGACTTGTTCTGCTAACAAGTCACACACTCATTGATGTACCTCATAACATCCTGCTTGAGGCCCTTCCATGAGAACCTCTCTTTGATCTGCCTGTAGGTTTTGAAAACCCCCTTATGGCCTGCTAGTGGTGAATCATGAACCATTGCTAGGATCTTCTTCTTGAGCCCTGAATTTGGCACTAAATAGACTTTGTCCTTGTAGAATATGACATCGTCGATGAGCCTGTACCTGTCATCCTAAACCTATCCATCCAAAACCTCACAAGCAAACTTGTTCTTGGAATATTCCACTAACAAGTTGGATTTCCAATCCGTTGAAACCTCCATTAAAGAACATGTCATAGGTCTCTTGACAATGCATTGGCCACAATGTTCTTCTTCCACAATGTCGAAATCGAAGGCCTGCACCTTCGTCACCCATTTCTATTGGGGCTCACTGAGATCCTTTTGCTCAAGGAAATACTTTAAGCTATTGTGATCTATTTTGACCACGAATTTGTTGCCCACCAAATATTGTCTGAATTTGATCAAGGCATGCATGATTGCCAACATTTCCTTGTCATAAATAGAGTACAGCCTCTCGAGCTAACTGATCTTCCTGCTCTCGAACACAATGGGGTGTCCTACCTGCATCAAAATTCGCCCGATACCCTTGCCGAATGCATCACACTCTAATACAAACATTAAAGTGAAGTCTGGCAATGCTAACACTGGGCATGTGCCCATGACTTCCTTCATGTGATCAAAGGCTTTCTGTGACTCATCGATCCAGAGGAAAGCCCCATGTCTGGTGAGATCTGTAAGTGGTTCTCTAAACTGAGAAAAACCCCTAACAAACCGCCTGTAATAGTTGCATAGCCCAAAGAAGTTCCTCAACTCTATCACATTCTTGGGCGTTGGCCAATCCAGAATGGCCATGATCTTCTCCTGGTGCACTTTTACCCCCTGTGCACTGATAATGTGGCCTAAGTAAAGTAGTTTTCTCATACTGAACTCACACTTGGACTCTTTGGCGTATAGTGACTATGTCTCCATGGTGCTCAGTACCTCATCCAAGTGCCTCATATGCTCCTGCCTTGTCTTGCTGTAGACTAAGATGTCGTCGAAGAAAACCAAGACTAATTTCCTCAACTAATCCCTGAATATGTGGTTCATGCAAGACTGAAATGTAGCTGGTGCATTGGTTAACCCAAATGGCATAACCAGGAACTCAAAATGACCGAAGTGGCATCGAAATGGTGTCTTCTCCATGTCCTGCTCTCGGATGTTGATCCGGTGATATCCAGAGCGTATATCAATCTTTGAGAAGAAAACTACCTCATGCAGTTCATCCATCAACTCATCGATGCGAGGGATAGGATACTGGTTCTTGATGGTTTTCTAGTTCAAGGCCCGGTAGTCGATGCACATCCTGATGGTACCATCCTTCTTCAAAACTAAGACAACTGAAGAAGCGAACGGGCCGCTGCTAGGTCTGATGTGTCCCATCGCTAGCAATTCCTTAATTGCTTTCTCTATCTCATCCTTGAACCTCCTAGGATGACGATAGGGTGGCATGATCATAGGTTTGGCCCCCTCCTCCAAATAAATGGTGTGCTCAAACCCCCTGTCAGGTGGTCTCCCTAGTGGAATCGAACCAAAAACCTGTTGATGTCGTCCCAACAAGTTCATGATCTCTGTCTGATACTGTTGACGACCCTATGAATCCTTATGCGTAGTGCTCAAGCACTCTACGACATATGCTACCTCCCCATGCCTGAAGATCCTCTCCATCCTCTTGGCCGAAACTATCATGGGTGCCCCTATTGACATGCCCCTCAGAACAATCCTCTTCTTGTCACTGTCTCTTAACCCCATCTCCAAGGTTTGGTAGTTGGTGGTGATTTTTCCCAATGTGATCAACCACTGGACTCCCAACACCACATCTGTGTCAGATAGGTCAACTACATAAAATGTGTCTCTCATGGTGTAGTTACCCAACTTTAGCTCCAAGTCCAGAACTCTTTCTAGACACTCCATTGTATGGCCATCTGCTACTGCAACATCAAATCCCTCAAACTCCTCGGTCTGAAGTGCCCACCTCGATACCAATGAAGCATCAATGAAGTTGTCGGTGGGCCCACCATCTATCAGGGCGATTGCCCACTGTCCCTGAATAGTCCCTCTAATCCGAAGGGTGTCATACCTGGGAACACCAGAAAGGGTTGCTATGACTCCTCCCTTTGTTGGATTCCATCTGTTAACCTACTCAGGAGGTTGTCGTGCTATCGGTGGGTGGGTTCCTGCCGATGTCGGTGGTCTCCGGGGAGGCTGCTCCTCTGCCTGTGATGGCTCCTCCTCTGAGCTAGTGGATCCACTGTCTTGCTCCTCCTCCTCACTATCCACACCGTCTGTTGCCACCTCAACATAATGGATCTCTCCCTTGCCCATGCACCTGTGGCTTGGGACCTGTTGCCGTCCTAATGCACACTTGCAAATGTGAGTTAAGTCCTACTCACTTAGTGTGCCCTCGGAGACACAATGTCTAAGTTCCTGCCCACACTGTCACCTTGACAGGAAC
>ML785784.1:438460-453939 GCA_009831015.1 Picea engelmannii | reverse complement strand
AATGTGTGTAAAAGATAAAAACATCTTTGTAAAACCAAAGGGCCAAATTGTTAAAGTTTGCTTTATGAATCTGCACGCCCAAAGTTGGATAAGCCTCCATAGTTTAATATCTAAGTTGTAAATTGATAATTACAATATTTTTAACATGTTTGTACAATTAAGAGTTCATTTACACTCCAAAAATGACGATTTATATGCACAAAGATTCATGATATTTTAATGAATTAGAGGATGGTGGGTTGTGCGATCAGAAATCAAGGTCAATGACTTAACCAACCAATGATACATACAAAATGACAAAAAAAATTACAACACATAATTAAATCATATAATAAAATACTTTAAAGAGAATATATCATAGAAAATATAGAGTTTGTTCACCTCCAAATTTATTCACTGAAGTTGGAGAGTGTGTAATTTATCTTTTTACATATGCATATACCTTTGTACTTGAATTTAGATAAATAGAATCCTTTGTTGTGAAAAAAAGACGAAACGTAATTTGTAATGCCCCTCCTTGCCTAACTCTTCTTTGAGAAGGATTAAGAGGTTATTTTGAAGATTGATTAAAGGGTTTAGTAACCATGTTTCTAATTATTTTGTATGTATGTGATTTATGGAATGTACTCAATTGACTAGATGCAATTAATAGTCTTAATTGTTGAGTATATTAGTGTATACATTATGATAGATATATGATTGATCATGGAATCAATACTTATACTTTGAACAAGTGTGATTTGTGCCAGGTGGATAGGACCTCCAGGACCTCTAGGTGGGGTTGATTAAAGGAAGAAGAAGGATAAAGAAGTCAAATTAAATATCGTGAAAAATTAATGAAATCAATTGAATTTCATTGATTTTATATTTCTTATATTTCATATATACACACATGTATTGAGACATGAATTCATTGATCTTAGTGGTGCAGGACATTGGTCACACAGAGGTGGATATGGTTGTTTGGGAGAACTCCAGGTTGGGGGTAAGGAAATAAATATTCATGGAGGGTAGCTATCAATATTGTACAATTAAGTATTATGTTGTTTATATGATATTGACATGTGTGACATATGTGTGGTGTTTTCATGTACAAGATACAAGACAAGACTTTTCAACTTCCCAACATATGGGTGTGGGTCATAACCAGTAAACCATTAATGGAGACGTGGAGTCTCAATGGAGGCGCGGAGTCTCAACTGAGGCCTGGAGTCTCAATAGGGGCATGGAGTCTCAATTGAGGCTTGGAGTGTCAATAGGGGTGTGGAGTCTCGACTGAGGCATGGAGTCTCAATAGGGGCGTGCAGTCTCAAATTAGGCATGGAGTCTCAATAGAGGTGTGGAGTCTTTAATTGCAGATTATATGGTATTATGATTTGGGGGTGCACAGTAAGGTGGGATAACCTTACTCCCCAACAAGTAATTCTTTTATATGTCAAATTAAGCTATGGTAAAATTAAAGGACCCTAAGGTTGAATTAATTTATAAATTAAATACCCACTTTAAGTGGGCTCTTAAAAATATCATTATTTTATTTTAAAAGAGAATTGTTATTGTAAAGAAAATATTGATTAATTATAAAAAAAAAGAGGGAATGTTGCATGGGGAAAGGGTGATGAATACTAGGGATTAAATAAATAAAATATAGATAAATAAATAAAATAAAGAGAGAAATTCCTAATTTTGCATGAGGTGGCTAACCTCATGGAATCTATAAATAATGGGTGGAAATCCATTTTTTTGGGGAAACCCTAGAAGCACATAAATGTTTTAACGTGAATGACTTATGAGAATGATAACTAGAATCTAGAAGGACATATAGCATGATGAATCTAGATGTTACTAGTGGATGGTAAGTAACAAGAACATTTTGCAATAAAAAATGGTTATGAGCCACATAACTTAGGGGTCTCGGGGAAGGAATTTGTTTTCTGAGTATGGTTAGGAGGAAACCAATTGATAACATATAATTTGAATTGTATTCAGATCAAATGCATTTTCAAATTTGTTTTCGTGCATACTGGGTCACATATCACATATGTTTAATATTGTCCAGAAGGGAGTTAATGTCTCAAATTTCTTTCATTAACTCATTCTTGCAATTGTCTGTATTGTTGTGCCAGTGGCATTGAGAATGTTGATGCTCTATAGCATGAAATTTGGTGCTAGAGGAGGGTCTTGAATCTAGGACCTTTATACTGAAAGAATGCACAGAGCTATAAGATTTGCAAGAGGGAAGAGAGATTCATGAAGATATAGTTGGATTTGACTTGGGTTGGATTTTATTTGTGGGTATTTTCCACTGTATTATTCAGATTTATTATGAATACTGAATATTTAAAAATTTGGTGTGTGTGTTTTTTTTCCAATTAAAGGAGTGTTTAAAGAAACTATATAGACATGATTAATTTGGCCCTTGTGGTAAACCCTTTTCATGTCACCAATCACGATTTCAATCTTTTCTTTTAACATAAAAAACTCCATGAAGCCCTCTAATGAGATGTAATGTCAAATAATTTATTTCTTCTCACTCGACTGTTAAGAGTATTTAGAGTATTTTTGGGTGTGGATTAATTTTCTTTAAGAAGTGATAAAATCTTTATATGGTAAGATTGTTGTGCTAGATGTAATAGAAATTTTGGATGCAATGTTTATCAATTTTGTATCCCTACTGTTAATTTGGTATTAGAAATAATTTTCTTTTCTAACACATGTATCCTTAACACCAATAATAGAAACATGGCCTCTGTACTCCATCTTTGAAATATAATATATGATATTCTAAGAAATTACGTAAGCGCCCAACCCCTTTGGCACATGATAATTTTCAATATTGCTCCCATACCGATGTCTTTGCATTTACATAATCATCCTCTGTCATTATAGACCCTAATTCTATTTTTTGGATAAAAAATGGTCATAACAAAAATACTATTGTTGAAACTCTAATCATAAGTTATTTAGTTTACCTAACTGTTATATAGTTACATGATAGTTATGGTACAATTATGGTATATTTGTATTATATATGTACATCTATGTACATGATTATTTGTTCGCTCATTGATGAATATAGAGTATGCCTTTTTTGCCAGTATTTATTTATTTTTATTCATCATGGTTTCTTGATTGCTTGAATTATTTCCATTATGTTTCTTCATTTTTCTTAATTATGAATCTAATAGTGGTATCAAAGCAATGTATGATACATGTGAGCCTGGACATTGACGAATGATTTATCAGAACAAATTTATGATCATTTGGATTGTGATGGATACATTTTGAAGAGAGGGCATGCTTGGTCATTTGTTCATTGGATGGTGAATGCCCTTAGTTGATTGAATGGAGAGCCATTTGGCCTAGAGTGAATATGCAAGCATGCAAATATCAAGTTTTGCATGAATAAGAGAGAGATGGAGGGAGCGCCCAGGCTTTTATTTATTTTTAGCATCTGATGATGAAAATGGAGAAGAAACATTTCCATACGGATTAAAGGCCCAACGATGAGTTGACGAGTTTCTTTTACCCTATTATTTTTTGGCTACTTGTCCATAATATTTAAGATCTTGTTTTAGTTTCTGAATATATTTTTATTATGGTAACAATTTTATTATTTAAATTTTTTGAAGGAGTCAATGGAATTTGTAACCTTGATCCATGCCATGTTTTTCCCTTCAAAGCTTACGTGAATCAACTCTGACCATTGAACACACCAATCTATGAAAAAATTAGTATGATTATGAGTTTCTGAATCCAAAGGAAAGTCGGGAACCAGAAGCTGTCATAATCGCCCTGAGAAAAAGTGTAGGAGAAGACCACGACTTAACAGAAAATCGTGGACAGTAAAATTCGGTCGTTGAACAGTCAGCAATAGGTTGATGGATACGTTTATTATCCTCTGAAGAATCCCAAAGGGGATTGCATACATAAATTAATGCTCGAAGTAGTGGATCTCCATGAAGAAGGGTCACTTGGAGAAGGTCAGAAAGGCAAACAAAACTACATTATTTTAAAAGTCTTTATTAATTTAAAAAAAAAAGGTGTTATTATTAAAAACAAAAAGGTGTAGAGACAAGAAAAGTTTTTTATTTTTCAAAGAAAGTGAAATGTCAAATCAGGTATCTGTGAGAGGATCACTTGAATATTAAGCCATTTTTGAGAGGAAGGGGCATTGGATTGTCTCCAAAATTGTTGTTGTTTGCATTTGGGAAAATTGACTAGACTTTGAGGTCATCCTATTGCTTTTAGATAGAAAAGCATCTCTTGTGTGAGAAGATTTACAAGTGTAGTTTGTGTAATTAAAGACCAAGTTTTGTGGAGGTCAAGTTTTGTTTTAAAAGAAAGACCAGGTTTTGTATGGAGGGGTTTTCTCCATTATAAGTGAATGTTTTTTTGATGTTATAAGGGTGCTAAAGGGTGCTTGTCATGGTGCTATAAAAATAGTTTTGTTAAGGAGTGATAAAGTTTTGTATGGAGGAGTTTTCTCCATTGATTGTAATTGGAGTTACAAGTTTATTTATTTATTTTTCCTTGAACATGTAAAGGTGTTATAAGTTTTTTTTTTTAATTTTGTATAAGGAGTTATAGGGGATCATCCTACATAATAAAATTGCATATTTGTATTTGCATCCTTGACCCACCCAAAATTGAATAAGGGGGTCTTAGGATCTTTGTGTGCATCTAAGTCATTAGTTATCTTGTAGTTTTTGGAATTCATGCAACAGACGATCGCTCTTGGCATGCACAACAAGATACTGAATTGAATTTTGTGGCATCAACATACAAGAATCTTTCTTCCATATTCTACATAATGACAAGAATTGAAGAAATATTTACAATATTGCGCACATTAATTAAATCAACTACGGAATCTACAATTGCAATAAACAAGTGCACTCTCAGTACAATGATTACTTGTTTACAAGTAACGCACATGAATATTGATATGTTCAAACTTCAAAACAAAATGTTATCTGATGAGTTAAATCTCCTTCGACACCAACAATGTGTTTTCACAAACAAAATGACATCAATGATAAACATAATGAAGACGCTCACTTGATTAGTGATGACAGTCATAAACATGAAGATGAGTTGGATAAAGTCCCTATGTTAGAAAAAGTCACGGATAAATGTGGCAAAGAAATTAGAATTGTTCGACCATGGGAAGAATTATGCCTTAAACGAAATCGATATGGACTAGGATATGAAAATGATGCTGACAACCTTTTTCATATTCCTAATTATTGCGAACTTGTTTTCTTTGTGAGTGGAGGTTTTTTGAATGATGATAAGATGATAGAGTTTGAGGATATTGGTAAGGAATAAGTACATGATATTGTTGATGATGATGTTTCTATAGATATTCCAGATCATGATAATCAGTCAAATAAAGAACCCATACAGTGAAAACATTGTCACCGGTTTGGCCATAATAAGTCAAACTATTTTGATCTTCACCCATGCAAATTTTGTGGGAAGACAAATCACCTCTCAGTAAGGTGTCATAAGAGAAAGAAAAAGTATATTCATTTTGAATGGTTAGGAACTTGGCGTTGGTGTTTGGAAGCCAATTTATTGGAGCATTCTTATTGATGGATTTATACACAAGTACAACCGTACTTGATTGGAGATATTTCTGCAGTTAACAGACATGAATGTTTTTCATGTTTGGATGATATAGGGTATGATTGGGGCCCAGTTGATGTAGTCTCCTGAGTTGAAGATTGAGTCTTCAGACATTGTGAAAGATTACACAATGTTCCAGCAGCTTATACATGTTCTCGATATCTTCTTGGCCATACTTGTGAATGACGGTTAAGGGAATTTGAACCACTTGTCCCTGACAGGGGGAAAATATAAAGTTTTCAGTCAGGTTCCAGGTTTGATTTAGATCATGTGAACAAATGATTAAGTATGCAACCTAGTTCCTGGTATGTAGTCTTGTTCCTGAACATATTGTTGTTGATATGGTTTGTGGTCAGCTTAAAACCACCAATTGAGCAAAAGACATGAAGTTCTGCTTGTTACATTTTCAGATTTTTGAGCCTTGAGCTATTGTTAGTTTTTTGTCAACTTAAAACCATGCCATTTAGTAGAAGACATCATCTTCTTCTAGAAATTTGATTTATGGTCATCCCGAAACCACCAGATTGGTTTGTGGTCATCCCGAAACCACCAAATGAATTTGTGGTCACCCTTAAACCACCAATTTAGTACAAGACATCAGCTTCTGCTATTTTTTTCAGAGTTCATAGAGGATCTTCAGACAACCCTCTGAATATTTTCTTGACACATTGTTGATTGTCAAGTAGTGGTAGTTTTTCAGGCAAGAACAAACTTATGATTAAGGGGTGATGTTAAAACTCTAACCATAAGCTAGTTAGTTTACCTAACTGTTATATAGTTACATGACAATTATGGTATATTTGTATTATATATGTACGCCTATGTACATGATTACTTGCTCGGTCATTGATGAATATAGAGTATGCTTTTTCTGCCAGTATTTATTTATCTATGTTCATCATGGTTTCTTGATTGCTTGAGTTATTTCCATTATGTTTCTGCATTTTTCTTCATTATGAATCTAACAACTATACCATTGTTAATAATATAGTATTTGGAATGAAAGTATATACCCATAACCCTAATGGGGCCTAGAGATATTGGGTTTCATCTATATGACAACCTACATGAAACATCCTTGAGCTATTAGGGAAGACTCTTGAAAAAAAAACCGAAATAGTAATAACGAGGGCTAGAAAACCCTCTCCATTATCTATTCCACGTGCTACTACTCTTTGGAAATGTGTGGACCCTTGTAATATGCTTGATAACTACTCTAAGGAATCCTAGCAGGAATTTCATAAATATCTGTCAAGTGTTAAAGATACTGAAGCAATGATGAAAACATAGAGGTGGTATCAATCAGCTTTAATGTTGAAGTCATTTTATTGGAGAATTTATATTGTTTGAAAACTCTGAAACTAGGAGGAATTATACATATGTTGTAGCTATCTTTAGATAATAGGTGGTGGATATCCCATCATCAGTGACGGTGGCAACCCTTACCTATTACAACTTCCAATAAACCCTTGTGATAGATCTTGGACCGCAAGCATGAATCATGGGAGTCATTTTACATTGCAAGAATATCAATTACAAAAGTATATCTCCTACATTACATATAAGTTATAAGTTGGTACTGTAGAATAATAAGAATAATCTTATTATTCTAATAGGTCCAAGGTAAGGAATTCAATTATAATTTGGTACTGTAGAAAGTATTGGTAAATTCCTTTTCTTACCCAGAAGCACAATGCTCAAGACTCTAGTTGGTATATATCAGAATGATCGATTGCTAAGTTCTATGTATCAATATTAAGCCATACTTTTTCTTATTTTAATACAGATCCTAAAAGACAGCTTGGATTAGTTTCATGCATTGGATTTGTTCCTTTTATAGCTTGTAGTACCTTTTAAAATATCACCAAATAGAATGTTGTTAGACCAATGAAATAAAAACCAAATATATAATTAATGAATTTACACATGTATACATGTACATATTCTCTACACAATCCTTTTTTTTTTAATGGTGTCGTAGGTTAATGCTAATGTTTGAGGGTATTACATATGGTATCAAAGCCAACTACAACACTATGGTTGAATTGGCTAAAGAAAATAAATAATAAATAATAGCATGAAAATTTTGACAAGCACAGCTTTGGGAATGGTCAGGATGGCTGGTTGATGCTCTACATTCCTTTGTTCATACTCTACTTACACATACATAAATATGTCTACCATATCCCTGTTATGAGGGAAAAAATATCTATGCCCAAGGGTAAACCACAACAAACAGGTATGATTGTAGAAATCAACTCAATTCCTTTATATGTTATATAAACTAATGTGCAGGACAAGATAGAGGCCTACCTCGATCCAATGTTCGATGATGTTCCACCGTTGAGCACTTCAACCCAAATCTTTATACCTGCAAGAAGTTCTTAATAAACAAATAAAGCAAGTATATAGTGATAATAGAAAAGGGATTAGCACATCAAATAACATAATCCATTAATAAACATTACAAACATGCCCATGGATAATAATCAAATATTTGCACGATACCAATAGGATGGGAAATGAGTATTTCTATTAATAATTGATCAACAAAAGTGACAACATTACAGACTTCCGTGTCACCACGGTTCAAAACCAAGAAACCAAGTTCCTTCCAACTGGGCCTCCACCACTTCACTCCTCCACCAAAGGCAAGCTCGAATGCGAGAGATAATGAGGTTCTCTCAACAATAAGAAAGATCTTGGGGGATGAACACTGTTTTCAGACTTGCGGGACAAAGGGATGTAGACTCAATATGAAGAAATTTCTCCATTGTAACTTTGCTCTCAAAGTTGAATGCTTTCTCTTCTTTTCCATAGCTCGGAATTGTGCTCTTATAGCCTTCAAAATGAAATTGAAGGGCCGAGTCGAAACGTTTCCAGTAAATGGAATACCAAGGATCAAAGATCTCATGTCGTGACATGGAAACCCAACACTATTTTTTATTTTTTGGCACAAATCCCGATGTACGTGGGCTGTAGTGGAGCAACCAGTGTATACGCTTGTTGCATAGCTGATAGGGCGCGTATATGTGGAAAAATGTTAATTTTTAGCTCTGGATTCATAAAAAAGGGATGATAAGTCTGCATAGGGAAATGAAAAAAGGCCCTCTGTGAAAGATAACAATGGTGAGGCAAATCTTGCTATAACAACCCCAAAGTTTCTTTTGGAAAATTAAATTAAAGAGGGATTGATTCTCTGTTTATTTGATATGATAACCTGAAAACTACTGTCATGAAGGTGATGTAGTTGAGTTCTTTTGTTTATTGCAAATCCTACTATCCAATATATCACCTTACATGGATACCTTTGGGTTAGAAAAATCTTTCCTCCATGTTGTTTGAATTTAAATTTCTTTTCAAATTTGAGCTACCTTGAATCCGATAAAGTTTGTGTGAAACAAATGGGTCAAGCTATGTATATTTTATAGAACCAGGAATTTTGCAATTTGTTGAAAGGCACTTGTGCTTTACTTATAGAGGATGTCAGTCTATGGAAGGTATGTATAGAGTACAAACTATGTGTATCCTATTTTTTCTAAATTTCTAGCCACCAATTTTCTTTTGGCCAAAGCCCCTCTTATCTTTGAGAAAATTATTGGTAGAGACGTAGTTGAAGAAGTTGCAAGAGAATCAAATGTTGTGTGAGAGGCTTTGGTTATGACTCTTCCAAATTCCCATTCAGTAGAGAATGGGTAAGATGCCAAAGATACTCTTAATGGTGCAAGATTTAAAAATTGGTCAGGAAAGCTAATAGTTCCAATGGTTGAAGTTTCTCTTGAGTGGTTGAACAAGGGAAGTTCATTCCTTTTGAAAACATTATAGCAGATAGATAAATATGCCAAAAATGATTTTTTTAAGCAATTTTTTTACAGGAAAATCTCACTTGGATGCAACTTTTTTTGTTTTTACACACCCTTTTAACTTGCATCTTCATTCTTGTTTTACAAAAGTTTTGTGCAAGACAAGAAATATCTTTTATGCGCAAAATATATGCCAAAAGGTGTGCAAATTGCCTCTATTTTTTTTTCTCTAACTTGAAATGGTGATTCTTTTCCCATGCAATTTCTGAATTTCTTTTTTGCATCAGATCCATTTTGGTTCATGAATAATTCAACATTTTTTTTCTCAAGCATTTTCCTGTGTTGTATGAGGGATCTTTGCATATTGTTTGGTTAAGAAAATGATTCCCAACCTGTGCAAGAATGGATGTATGGGTTGGGGAAATGAAAGAGGTATTTTTTTGTTATTTTTTATTTCTTTAAAACCTCTAATTTTCCCTTAAATACCCATTAAAATGTAACCTGGAAGTTTATCATCAAAGCATTTCTAAAAATGCTTCAATGAAAACATTTTTGTTGAACGTCTTATTTCCTTGAACTCTCTTGCTTAATATTGAGTTAGAATATAACCTTTAGAATGTTAATTGATTTTGATTCTCGATATGTCCATTACCCTCATTTATATATGCATTTGGGTGTGGAATATAATTGTTTTCAAATGATATGATGTTGCATTATTCTACATTGTACAAGGTGAATGATAACTCTTTTAAGGATATATGTGAGCACCTCTTTTCTTCATAATAGTAAAAACAAATCATGTTCTTGTTTGTATAAAAAAATGTTTGGTTGTCTTGCAACGTTGACATTGTAATGGAAAGAAAAACTTAGTGAGTGAAGTTGCTTCCCATCACATTCATTTGAGAAGATATGGTATGATAATAAATTACTTAAAAATGAAATAAAAAGGGGGAAAACAAATTTGGTTTGTTGGGCACTTCATTGAATAATTTTGCCTGGATTGAAAGAGATCATCCCAAGAACTCTTTGTGATGATTGAAATTCTCGTAGGCATTTATTCTCATGGATTAAATTTCCATTTCATGCTATAAAATATGGGGTATGTAGTTCAAATATGTGTATAAAAAAATATCACTCATGTAAATAGCCATACCATTAGTGCAACATTAAGTTCTTCAAAAAATTCTTATTGATTGTCTTAATTGACAATGGTTTATGAAAAATGTTTTTGATGAGTTAAAAAAAATGATTACCTCTATTTGTTAGCCTCATAATCCTAAAGTTTTATAGTCTAAGTATTTTCTAGTTTAAATATTTTTAGAAATTAGTTTATTCTAGTTTGCTAGGATAAGGACACTTAGATTCTATGTAAAGGATACCTATCATACTCATGTGATTATGTGATTAGTTGCTATCCTAGATTTTAGTTTAGAGTTGAGCTATATAAACAAGCTCTTTCTTCAAGTGAGGTTAAGTAGGTTATGAGTCCTCACTTTTGTTTGTAAATGATATTTTCCTTATTAATAAAATTACGTGTCTCAGGACACTTTGTCAACATGGTATCAAAATCTTCTCTTACCCCCATGGAGCAGAAACTGAAACTTTCAAAATTTGAAGAGGGGGAATTGGTAAATAGTACAAGGCACATGAAATTGATTGGAAGTCTCATTTATTTGAAAAATAATCGACCAGATTTGTCATATTCAGTCAGTATACTTTCAAGGTTTATGCAGGAACCAAAGGAAAGTCACTGGAATTCAACAAAAAAGGTATTGAGATACATTCATGGTAGAAAATATTTTCATCTTCTCTACGAAAGAAACAAAAAAATTACACTTGTTGGATATTCAGATGTTGATTTTGCAGGTGACATTCATGATAAAACATCCACTTCTGGTTATTTAATGAATATGGGTTCAACAATAGTATCTTGGAATTTCAAAAAGCAGACAACAATTGCCAATTCTTCAACAAAGGCATATTACATATCATCTTAGGAAGCAGCATGTGAGATTGTATGGCTACGTATAATTTTACAGGATCTTGGTGAAACTAAGAAATCACCAACTACTTTATCGATCGAGAGTTAATCATCAATAAAGATGGCCAAGAATCCATTATTTCATTCAAATACTAAGCATGTTGACACCAAGTACCACTTTATCAGATCGCTCATCATCAAAGACATCATCAAGCCTCAGTTCTATTCATCTGAAGATTAAACTTTAGATATTTTTGTTGGGTGTGTTATATTCTTTGCATCAGTAGTAGTCTCTATGTTGCATCGGGCGTGCAGGGGGACAAAAAACCCCCGTGCAGGGGTTCAAAGGCAGCGACCTTGAGAATTGTTTTTTCCTAAGGAAACATGTCGCATTTTTACCTCGTTTTTCGTGTTTCCTCGATTTTTGTCACAGTTGTTGGGCGGTTTTTCGGCACATGTTTTTATTTTTATTTTGTCGATGGTTTTCTATTTCTGGTTAAGGAATTAGGGTTGGTGACTAATCGAGGTCATTGGGTTAGGGTTTTGGATTTCGTTGCCTCCTATATTTATATTGTATTGTAAACAATGTATCACTATGAATGAATATAGAGTATGTTGGTTTTTTCGGTTTGGGTTTCCAAGGGAAAAATGTTTGTGTAATGTTTGTATTTTCCATTGTATCTTTTTTGTTCTTTTATTGAAAATATGTTTGCAGTAAATATTGTACAAGGTTAAAATATAAATTTGGTATCAGATCTTTGTTGGCTTCAGGGGGACGCCTTTGTGGTCAAGGGTTTGGCTCGGGAATGTGATAAGCCTTGTTATAGTGGGAGATCTGTGGTATTGAATTTTTAGGTGAAAAGAAATGGCAAGCAATTCAAAAATGGAGATCGAGAAGATTAATGGGAAAAGCTTTGAGCCATGGAAGCTCAAGATGGAAGATCTGTTGGTGGAAAGAAATCAGTGGATCATGGTAGATCCATATACTACACCTACAAGAACTTCAACAAATGGATGGAAAAATTTGGATCGGAAGGCGAAGAGCACAATCTGACTGTGTCTCTCAAATTCACTATTACTGAATGTCCCAGAGGAAGCTACAACCAAGGATTTATGGGGTAAGTTGGGGAAGTTGTATCATTCTAAGTCCCTATTAAATAAACTATTCCCAAGAAAAAGTTGTATAACCTGAGGATGAGAGATGGAGACTCTGTGGTAGAGAATTTGAACGCCTTCAATACCGTGGTAAGTCAGTTAGTATCTGTTGAGATTAAAATTTCAGATGAAGATACATGTATTAGCTTACTGTGTTATTTACCAGACTCATGGGATAGTCTGGTTGTGGTCATATGTAGTAATACAACTTCCTTAAAGTTTTATTAAGTGGTTTCATCCTTATTTTTCGGAGGATATGAGATGAAAGAATATGGAAGGGCAGAGCACAGATGCATTATTTGCAAGAGGACACTCCCAAGAAAGAAATAAATCTAAGTTCTCAAGTGGGAGATCTAAGTCTAAGGGTAGATCTAAATATCTCAGAAAGTTTGTAAAGGTATGTTGGATATGTGGAAAATAAGGGCACTACAAGAAGCAGTGCAGATCCAAAGTTGAGAAAGAAAAGGGATTTGAAGAATCTCCTGCTACAAAAGAAAAGACCTCCAAAAAAGAAGGAGGGGATGTGTACTTGGATTCCTCAAGAACACATGCAGATCATGAGGCATGGTTGTTTGACTCAGGTGCATTCTTTCATATGACTCCTCACAGGGAGTGGTTCTGTGAATATCAAAGGTATGATGGAGGTAATTTTTTCCTAGGTAATGACTCAACAAATAGAAACATAGGTGAAGGAAAAGTCAAGTTGAGGCTCATAGATGGAAGGATGAGAACACTACTTGGTGTTCTGCACATCCCAAGATTGGCTAGAAATCTTATTTCTGTAAGAAAAATGGATGATGCAGGGGTAAAAACAATATTTGAAAAGGAAACCTACAGGATGGTTCGAGGAGCATTGGTGTTGTTGAAGGGATTTTGACGCCGACCTGCCCTCGACGGCACGGTCGCCTTCACCAGGACCTTCAACGACTCGGCCCAAAGAGTCGGTGCTCTTCCAACTCCCCTCGGGAGCCTTTGTTCCCACAGGATACTCTTTCTCCGAACACTCTTCGCGTATCGGAAGATCAGATCTCGCGATATCGCGAGACTTGCACCACTGCCTTCGGACTATCGAACGTCAAAAACCCGATCCCCGATGGTCAACGTTCAACCTCGGGGTATCGTTACTCGCGATGCCGAAGACCTGCTTTTCCAAACTCCGAGATCTGAGCACGCGATGCCACGAGCTGTGTTCCACACAGTCTCCGTGGGACCCGTCGCAACTCGCGTCCTCGCTATTTCTTCGTGCTCTTCTCGACTTTGCGAACGTCGAAGTGCCGAGTCCCGACTCTTGGGAATCTCGTGCCACCTGTCCCTCCAATGATCGACGACTCCGATTAAATCGGGGAATCGCGACTCGCGCTATCAACGTGCATGTGATTCTTGCACTTGCCAACCCCGATATGTCGATGTGCACTGGTAAGGAGTTATTCCGTGCACCTGCGAGTTAACCCTCCCGCAACTCCTCCACGATCTGACGGTCTGTGGGATTTCGAAGATCTCTTCGACAGCTTCAAGTCATCGATTTTCTTCCTCCCTGAATGAATCCTTTCTTCGCCACCTTTGTCCTGTATGAACCTTCCTCTCGGTTCTGTTCTACAAGGAAACAAGGAGTTATCCCTCCTGAGATTTTACCAATTCAGACTTCTTCAGAGATTTCTCGAACACGCTCCCTGTGCTCGGTCTTCAACCACTTCCAACAGTGAGGAAGTCTCCCGGTTCCTGTGCACTCCCACTCGCAACTGCCTCGGTCCTTCTCTTCTCAGACTTGTTACTGAGACTCCACGTCCAACCTGCACTCACCTGCAAGGCTCGAACAACTCAACACGACTCTGGGCAAAAGAGAACAAAAGTTCAACTACTTAGCCTCCTCGACGCACTCTATGCAGAGGTATTCGACTGCACTCGATGCAGGAATCTCCTGGCCTAAGCAGAGGAACACTTGAAACTCATTCCCTCAGGTTACGAACCTGATACGCAATCACATATGCAGCATATAAAAGATAAGCATAAAAGGAAGCAAACATGCAAAGGCATAATATCAACAACACACAGAGATCAAACACATCCATGGAATTGAATCAAAGCTTTTCTATTAATTCAATATCTGTACATGGATTTTCTACACAAGCTCTCTGCCCTGCTCTTTTCTTGCTCTCAATTGATAATGCTTATGTTACAATGATACAAGGGAGGGTGTCTATACTCCGTTTTCCCTCTCGAAAGGTGACTGTCTAATCTACAATAAATTTCTATCTAACAACCTTAATAGTCTTAAATGCCTTCCTATCTATAACATAATACAAGTGCGATCGGCTTTGAATGCCCTTAGTTAAATGGCGGCGCAACAATTACCAAAGTAGACTTCAAAATTTGGGGTTCGCTGGCTTGTCCAGCTGTATGTTCTCTTCCCACGCTTTGGCTCACTTGATAGGTGAGCGATGCTCCTGCATCATACTCCTCGGCTCGAAAGATTTCATGGGCTCCTGCTCATGAGCTCTTGTACAGTCTGCCCATGTTTCTGTATCACGGCCTCTAGTTCACAGCTGGCATCCTCCACTGGGTGGTTCTTCCATTTCACCAGGTATTCAAAATATTGTTTTCTCCTGGTCTTCCTGCTTACTCTTTTGTCCAGTATGCACTCCATTTCAGGCTTCTGTGCAACTGGAAACTGCTTCTGCCACTGGACCACTAGTTCCTCAACGTTTCCAGCTCCTGCATCTTCGATTTTATATGGGTATAAATCCGAAATGTTGAAAATCGGAGATATCTCGATGCCCTCTGGCAACTCAAGCTCATATGCATTCTCGCCAAATTTCCTCAGGATTCGGCACGGTCCAATTTTCTTCATCTTGAGCTTGTTGTATGTTCCCCTTGGGAACCTTTCTTTCCTCAGGTGCACCAGAACCATGTCT